>JAXGGA010005126.1:0-81037 GCA_038373865.1 Uloborus plumipes
TCCAGCCGGACACGCTAACCACTATACGCTACTTGATCTCATCGAGGGAGAAAAATAATACTTTAAATGGAAATTTTTTTTTGCAGGAGGCGCCATCTATGAAAGACTAAGGGCGTAAATCATATCATTTTATTAGTATGAATGCAATGCTTTTTTACTGAAATGCATGCAAATCTGATTAGGATCTTGGGAGAAAGAGTTGTTTAGGATAAAACTTAAAGTTTCTGCAGATATTATTCCTCTTCCCTTTCTAAAAAGCAGCAATTCACGACCTCAATTCTGAGAAATTAAGCACCTCCTTAAGCACTGAAATGACACCGTGATAATATCAGGGCTGCAGAGTCGGAGGAAAAATGGTCGACTCCGACTCCGGGATTTTAAAACTTTCGACTCCGACTCCGACTCCCGACTCCTGCTTTTTTTGAAATTATTTATTTTTTTACCCAAATGTGAAGAGGGAAAAACCCTAAACAAAGGTTGAAATATTAAGTCCATTTTTAAAAGTTTCATTTTTATTCATGGTCGTAGCCAGGACTCACTTTAGGGGGGGGGAGCAAGCTGGGGTATCCCAGTTGGAGGTCATGGGAGGTCATTGTGACCTCTCGAAAAGTTTAATTTGGTCATGAATTCTCGCAGGTAATTTCACCACATTTACCTCAATTCTCGGAGATCACTGTGACCTCCCAAAAAGTTCATTTTCTCCAGAGCAAATGACAAGTGCCGCTCTTGTCATTTGACTCCGTACAAAACTAATCCTTTTCTTGTTAAATGGCCAGATTTTATTTTAACACAATGCATTTTTGCTGCAAATATTTTTTATTATCTTGCATAAGCCCATACATAGCAATTCGTTTCACAAAGCAGACCCGCCATTTTGAAGCCCTTTTTAATGATCCTAGATGCTTAGGATTTGGATATTGGACGCTGAAAATTTGTATCTGTTAGTTTCAAAGACATGTTTTCACCACCATAAAATTTCATCGAAATCGGAGGTGGTTGGAGTCGGAGTCGGAGTCGACATGTTTTTCAGCAACTCCGACTCCGACTCCTTTAGTCCAAAATCAGTCCGACTCCGACTCTTCGACTCCGACTCCGACTCCGCAGCCCTGGATAATATTACTGTTTTTGCACGTCAAATATCACGTTCCTTAAGCACTGAAATGACACCGTGATAATATTACTGTTTTTGCACGTCAAATATCACGTTCCTTAAGCACTGAAATGACACCGTGATAATATTACTGTTTTTGCACGTCAAATATCACGTTCCTTAAGCACTGAAATGACACCGTGATAATATTACTGTTTTTGCACGTCAAATATCACGTTCCTTAAGCACTGAAATGACACCGTGATAATATTACTGTTTTTGCACGTCAAATATCACGTTCCTTAAGCACTGAAATGACACCGTGATAATATTACTGTTTTTGCACGTCAAATATCACGTTCTTTAAGCACTGAAATGACACCGTGATAATATTACTGTTTTTGCACGTCAAATATCACGTTCCTTAAGCACTGAAATGACACCGTGATAATATTACTGTTTTTGCACGTCAAATATCACGTTCCTTAAGCACTGAAATGACACCGTGATAATATTACTGTTTTTGCACGTCAAATATCACGTTCTTTAAGCACTGAAATGACACCGTGATAATATTACTGTTTTTGCACGTCGAATATAACGTTCAAGTGACACTTAGCACCGTTATTTGACCAATAACACCATTTTTGCACCAAATTTGAACGTTCTGGTGCTGCTGGGGATATATTTTTTTTTAATTGAAATCAATTTTATCTTATCCTTGGCGATGTAAAAGAGTCTTTTATCCAGAATTTTTTTTCAATGAACTGAAGCTTAAAAAAGGCAATTTTAGGCAATCTTTGGTGATTGCCGATGATAAGAGTCGATTGCTCTCTTAGGAAATTTTTCGTAATTGAACTCCAAAAACGCATTCTAAGAGAGCTCTAAGAACGTCGGACGAATGATCAGAATTCGTTAGCTAGTCCCAGAAGTTGTTTTAAACTTAAGTTTTAGAAATGCAAATTTAAGTTACAGGTGGAGATGTTTGCAGAGGATCATGGAGAGTTTTCAATATGTTTTTCATTTTTATTTTTATTTTATTACAATTATTATTATTATTTTAGGTCTAAAACAGCATTTTGGTCTCTGTTCAGTGACATTAGGAAAGGAGAGAAGGCACAAAGGTTCTTAACAATTCGTCGATACTGAGGCCCTAAAGTAACAATTTTTAGCTATATTTATGTTACAGAAAGGGTGTCGGGAGATCAGAAGTCCATTAACGTAAAAAAACTATTATTTTAAAGTTATCTTTGGGGACGTTACACAAGGGGAGCTAAGAGGGCGTTCCAACGACATCAGAAATAGCTGGAAATTTAAGTCCAAATAATCATCGCTAATTTTAGTCAAGAAAAGAAAAAGGCAGTTCTCCTCCGGAAATGTTCGAAACTGAAGTCCTAAAAACGTATTGTTAAATTTTCTAAAGTGACGTTGAGATGGAACAAAGGGATCAGATGCAATATACCACCAACTCGGCTATTTCGATCCATGGACAGCTGTTTCGAGCTTATTCTGCTCTCATCAGCATGGAATACGAAAGTAGTCGAGTCGGAGGCAAATCCTCTTATAAAGCAAAGAGAGCGAAAAAAACTGGTAGCTAATGTGAAATTAGAATACCAACGAGCGACCGCACTTAGTATGGTACAACTAGTAAATTTTTTTCGGCAGAGCTCAAGGTATAAAGCAGTAAGTAGCCGCCCCTAAGCAAGGGGCAAGCTGCTCCTCTTGGAAGGGGCAATTACCCCTCCGGCTACTCACATGTTCATGAGTTATTTTAATGTGCAAGGGTGGTTCATTTTCGAAAGGGGGGGGGGGTCAAAGGGCAATTTTTGAGTAAAAATGGGGGTGTTTGGCAATTTTTACCTAATATTACGCCTCAAAAAACGCAGTTGAATGCTATACTTGGTCACTTAAGGGGGAAAGAGGTCATGAGGGCCACGACCCCTCTGGATCCGCGGTTGGTAATGTGCTCTATGTTCATGCATTGCGTGAACGAGGAAACTGCGTAAGGTGAATGGAAGTTACCTCATTTTGCCATTTTTAATTCAATTTTTTTTGTAACATTTATTATTCAAGAAAAATGAAACATTCACTTACTTTCAGAAACGATGGTTGTGGCGTCGAAAAACATATTTCATTCGTCACATCTGGTTCCATTCTGCAGTACCTGGTAATATATACCACGTGAGGCAGAGGAAGTTTGTTCTGTTGAAACAGTAAATATATCTTTCAATGTATGCAAGTGGATGTTTTAAAGTTTAGGATTTAGACGATTTTAATAAAGTTGAGATCCTAGGTAGACTCTCCTTGAAAAGTTTTTTAAATCATGATGTATAACAGTACCTACCACGGCTACCATCTTGCTCCCCAAAATAGAACAGGGGTTTTGTCTACCATTTGTGATAGCTAGCGCCATGCACCCTTTTTCGTTTCTTACTGCCCGTGTCCCCTATTTTTTTTTTTTCTTCAAATATTTGGCCTCAAAAAAAAAAAAAAAAAATCAACTTGAGCGTTTAACTTTAATCAGAAGCAGTAACAGCAGTTGACTAGTCTACAGGGTACCCTAATTGAAGGTTACTGTGGGGCCTCCTTAAAAAAACCACATTCGCAAATTTTACCTAACAATGTAGAGCATATTATTGTGATATTGTAATTTTCCACTGAATGAGATGGGAAAATTGTCGATATTTGGGAGACGAATCATTGCAACCCCCACCCCCCCTTTTTTAGCCTACTTTCCCGTTAGAAATAAAAGAAACGAAAAAAGCATTAAAATTGGCTTAATGCATCTAAAAAATGTCGCCAAGTCCAAAAAATATCGCCAAGTAAAATAAATATCGCCAAGTAAAAAAAAGTCAAAAAGAAACAAAAAAATGAAATAAATATCGAAAAATTAAAAATTTGAAAGTAGGGTATTGAGATGGGGAATTTGTGTGTCTGTCGGTCGGTCTGTCTGTCCCCCCCCCCCTAATAACTTTTGAATGAACATTCCGATTTGGACAAACTTTTTTTTGTTGGAAAGATCTCGGCGAGTACAGCTCATTCCCATATTTGATTTTTTGATTTGAACAATTTTTGGTTCAACTTTGAGCCGTTCAAATAACCAGTCCCGCGATACTAACTTTTGAATGAACAGTCCGATTTGAACAAACTTTTTTTTGTTCGAAAGATCTTTTCAAGGATACTTCATTCCCGTACCTACATTTTTGATTTGAACAATTTTTTCGTTCAACATTGAACCGTTCAAAAAAGCTCTCACACCTAATAACTTTTGAGTGAACAGTCCGATTTAAACAAACTTTTTTTTGTTCGAAAGATCTCGGCAAGGATGCTTCATTACCGTATTTAAATTTTCAATTTGAATATTTTTTTCGTTCAACATTGAACCGTTCAAACAACCTTTCCCCAACTAATAACTTTTAAGTGAACCGTCGGAATCGAATAAACTTTTTTTTGTTCGAAAGATCTCGGAGAGGCTCCTTCCCATATTTCACTTTTCAATTTGAACAATTTTTCGTTCAATGATGAACCGTTCCGAAAAAATTTTAACATGAGCGCCTACGGAGAAATTTAAATTGAATGTTGATTCTGAACTTCAAGGCGGATTTCCTTCAAACTAACTTTGTAAGAAATTGGTTTTGATAAATAATGTATTGTAAAGTACTTTTCTGAATAATCTTCTGTGAGGACTCTGATTCCGACTCCGACTCCGCAGACATGGCGGAAATGCAGGCTCAGAAAAAAATGACTGACTGGGCAGACGATTTTTTGTTTATTTATTTATTTGTTTTGTATAATTTATTATTATTATGATTTTTTTTTTGGCAGACGATATTTTTTTTTTTTTGTTAACAAAAATTTTTCATTCACGAGAGCATTTTATTCTTTATTTATATTTAACAACTGGCAACGGATTAAAAATGAAATTCAAGACATTTTATTAACGAACGAGTTTTTTTTTTCTTTCTTTGATAAAATGTGTTTTGAAGTTCTTTGTACTTTTATTTTATTTGTTTATTTTTTTTTCTTTTGAAAACGATTGTGGAATTTTTCTACGGAAGAACTATAACAGTTACATTCTTTAAAAGGTGCGACAAAACTTAATTGACTCGTTTATTTAATTTTTTAACTTTGTAAGAAAATGGTTTTGATAAATAATGTATTGTAAAGTACTTTTCTGAATAATCTTCTGTGAGGACTCTGATTCCGACTCCGACTCCGCAGACATGGCGGAAATGCAGGCTCAGAAAAAAATGACTGACTGGGCAGACGATTTTTTGTTTATTTATTTATTTGTTTTGTATAATTTATTATTATTATGATTTTTTTTTTTTTTTGGCAGATGATATTTTTTTTTTTTTTTTTTGTTAACAAAAATTTTTCATTCACGAGAGCATTTTATTCTTTATTTATATTTAACAACTGGCAACGGATTAAAAATGAAATTCAAGACATTTTATTAACGAACGAGTTTTTTTTTTTCTTTCTTTGATAAAATGTGTTTTGAAGTTCTTTGTACTTTTATTTTATTTGTTTATTTTTTTTTCTTTTGAAAACGATTGTGGAATTTTTCTACGGAAGAACTATAACAGTTACATTCTTTAAAAGGTGCGACAAAACTTAATTGACTCGTTTATTTAATTTTTACGTGTCTATTTCATCTGATGAGAGGGGTATATTTTGCTTTTAGAAATCAGCTTTAAGTGCTATAGAGGTATGTTTGACATAATTTTCAGTTTCAGATAATCAAGAGAATATTGATCAGATGCTACAATGCCGATTTCGATGTACGGGAAAGTAGGCTCGTTTAGTTCTTGACAGAACTTCTTGTTTTGCACTGATTCGTGACAAATTGAGGGTGCAAATGATTGAATTGTTTTCTTTACTCACTCTAATGTTCCGTTTTACTGTATTTCGGTTCTTTATGCACGTTCCATGCAGTATTATGCAATTTTTAATCACAGACGCAAATAAAAACATCAATTTTCTTTACTTCTGAAATTACTGCTCTCCATATTTACTATACCTTAATGTTTTTATGTGAAAAGAAAAATGTCAAAAATACTGTTCATTCTTGCTTCTAACAAAAGTACATGAGTAATTGAGTATACGATTTTTTTTGAGCTTTTTAAAAAATATTGGTTACTTAATAGAAGTAAAAGAAGGTAGTGTGGGATCCACGCCACATTTCTTTTATTACTCAACTTCTTTTTTCTTCATGGGTATGCGTTCAATGTCAATGCTCATATTTTATCATTCGGCAAAATTCGGAGTTTCATTCGGTAAATTAAAGATTTCCTACTCCTCCCAAACACACGAGGCACCTGCCGGTCAAATTAATTTTTAAAATGTCACACGGGAAACAAGCGTCTGCAAAAACGTGAAAAATCCAAGAAAGAAGAAAATGCATTAGCTATTTAGAGACGCCTAAAGTGAATAACTGTAGGGAAAAAGAAAAAAATAAAATCATAAACAATCTTACCTCCAATGGACGTTCATTCACTGTCACATACAGCACGAGGTCGGCCCACTTGTTCGTTTCTTGTGTGGAGTCGGAGGATAGCACACGCCAACAGAAAAACTTCAGTTGAACTTCCAGAAATTCCGACCTGTAATAATATTGTAACGAGTCCTTAGCACCTTCAACTTTCTTAAATGAGCATTCCAATTTTGAGGAAATAACTATAAATTTATTTACAAGTATGTACACTTATTTACAATAGGAGCAGGAAACAATTGCTCAACATCCAGCAATTAGGTAGCAAACAGTACACTGTACTCTCAACAGTAACTCAGCATCATGTATCTAACGTGAACAGTAATTAAGAAAATTACAAAAGCAAAACAACCATTCGCCAGAGCGAATATGCCAGAGCGCCTGTGCACTCTTTTTACTCTCGTGAGAAAGATATTGTTGAATAATATTAAATTAATGAAGTTTAATAATTTTAAATAAGTCAATGTTATACCAAAACATTTTCATACGTACCCTCTCAACAAGGAAGGTCTGCACTCTTCGGGAATTTTGAAAAAAATTCTTGATTTGGATTGCGGAGTATTCAGTAGAAGATCTAGAATGACATTTTAAAATAAATCTAAGTCAGTTTGAAAACTCATATTGTGCAACATCCCTGATAAATATGATTCAATATTTCCACTGACCTCGCATATTTTTTGTGTGCAAGACGGTCACTGTCTTGAACATTCGGTTCTCCAACACAGGTAGGGAATCGGCATCGAAACAGGTGTGACGCAGAGCGACGTCGTCAGTGGTGCAATGCTCATCGTGAGAAACATGTTCTTCTTGACAGACTCGCAGCGTTTGTTTCGTTCTCCTATAATTACATGATGATTGATACATTAGCCATAACTGTAAATGTACAGCCATACAAGGCAACTTCGTGAGCCATTCCGGCTAACTCCGTGCCACTACGATTTTTTTTAGTACTGTGGCGTGTTCGTAATTTCAGTTAACCCTTCACTGCATGGTGTGCCTGATCTGACACAAACCAAATAAACCCTCATATATTCCTATGATTTTATAAATGCAGTTAAACTGAGTTTTGTGCCCCTTCTGAAACATTGCTATAACAGTTTAGTGTGATTTTTATGCACTAGTTAGTTGCACTAGTTCTAGGTATTACAGCTCTTGCTTTTGAAAAATAGAATGTCTGCATTATAGTAAGAAGTGTGCTTAATCATTATTTCCTTTGTTCTAAAAATGTTTAGATATAAATACTGTACTTAGTGGTAAAAATTGTTTGTTCCACTTATGGCACAAAACACATTGTAGATTATTACACTTATCGGTATAAGCTTATACTAAGTGCTTTGTGCCATACGTGGAACAAACAGTTAAAACATTATTTTTGGCACAAATTTTTAAGATTATTTTCTTCATTTTTCCTGAACTCAGGGATATTTAAAAGGTAACATATGATTTTTTTCATGAAAATATGAAAAAATCGTGCAGTGATGAATTGATACGCAAACTGTAACTTGTTGTTAATTAACTCGATTTTTATTAATTCCAATCTTGACTAAATAACTTATATAGGAGCATATGTACAATCGAGGCAGGAAAATGTTCAGTATCACAAAGTGCAGCTGCCTTAGACAGAAGACTTCGTTGGTTGATGAAACGTTCGACGCAGCTACGGCGCCTCTGGAACAAAGTTCCTAAAATTCATACACGCTCGGTACGCCTGCACCGAGCCCAGCAAAGAAACCACCTATCTTCGCGGGAGTCTCGAACTCGTCTCCCCAGTTGAGCGGGGCGCTCTCCTCGAGATTTTTGCAAGCTACTGCAAACTTTATTCTTTTTCTTTTCTTTTTGATTGGATAGTTCAGTGTCGCGACGCGACGCACAGTGGAGTATTTGAGTGAAAATCCTGGCCAAAAGTCGAAAATTAAAAGTTATCCGATTTTTATGAAAATTTATTTTATAATAGTTGATTAACTGGGGCATCGATCGGCTTCAGTTTTGGAAACTTGAGCCACATACAACTGCTCATAGCCTCGGTCAAAGATGAAGTTTCCGTGATAATTTTCGCTTTTTTGTTACGTTTCAGCTTAATTATAAAATTTTGCTAGATAGGTTGCACTGCAAGCTGGGAAAATATTTCACCATTTCACTTTGCCCCACATTCCCCTAACATTTTTTTATTATTCATCTGCAGATGCTGTTTTGAAAATAAAATCTTCAGTGATTTTAGGACCTGATATTTTCTTTAAGTGTATCTTCAATTTGAAGTTCATAAATGATGCAATAAATAAATAGAAAAAATCAAATATTTATTAATTTATTGAAATATATAAATTTTATGCCTCATGCTGGGGACCTAATTTCTTTAAAAAAATTGAGTAAATGTTTGTTTAATATCAATATGATTGTCGAAAATGTTTATTGTAATTTTAAAATTACAAATTACGCCGACTTGTGCTTGAAAGAGTAAATTAGTACTTGTATACTGAGCCAAATCGAAAAAAATGGGGGGGGGGGTGAGGAAGTAACTAATTGTTTAATTAGTTACTTCCCCATATCGCGCATTTGTTACATGTTATTTTATTATTTTGCAGAGAAAACAATCGATAATTTCATATCATTTAAAAGCCTGCCTTTGCTTACTAGGCTGAAAATTGATGATAATTTTCTCAATGAGAGTCCTTCTTTATGGGCGAATAACACTTAATTAATTGAAAGGAAAAGGATGGACTCAGTGCTTAGATCAGTAAATGATACAGCTGTAAGAGCGGTAAAAATTATGCAGGACTTTCATGGTTTGCTAACAGCTGATGAGGAGCAAAAACAATTTTTGTTATTGTGCGTCCAAGAGCACCGAAATATACTCTGAATGCAATAAACAAACATTAAAACGATAATACGAAAAAACGATAAACGACGAGGAAGTAACTAATTGTTTAATTAGTTACTTCCCCATATCGCGCATTTGTTACATGTTATTTTATTATTTTGCAGAGAAAACAATCGATAATTTCATATCATTTAAAAGCCTGCCTTTGCTTACTAGGCTGAAAATTGATGATAATTTTCTCAATGAGAGTCCTTCTTTATGGGCGAATAACACTTAATTAATTGAAAGGAAAAGGATGGACTCAGTGCTTAGATCAGTAAATGATACAGCTGTAAGAGCGGTAAAAATTATGCAGGACTTTCATGGTTTGCTAACAGCTGATGAGGAGCAAAAACAATTTTTGTTATTGTACGTCCAAGAGCACCGAAATATACTCTGAATGCAATAAACAAACATTAAAACGATAATATGTTTAGTAATGGTTATTTTACTGTAATATTTGTAGTAAATATATGTTGTAAATAAATTGTTGTCATAGTTTTTTAAATTTTATTATTATTTTTTTTAATTTATTTACTTTAAATTACAGATACATTTAAAGAAAATATCAAGTTCCAAAATCACTAAAGAAAATACTTTCAGTTGAATAATAAAAAAATGTAATATTGAAAATGGAAAAATTTAACTTAAAACTTGAAAAAACCTTAATTTTGAGTAATTTCCGAGAGAAATAAATATAAAATGAGAGAAAAAACTAATATTTTTCTTAAAATTTATCTTTCATTGTTTACAAAATACATAGAAAAAAAGCTATTTTTTGAAGAAAATTATTAATTTCAAGCCTCGTTTGGGGTACCTAAATATTTTTAAATTTGGATGAATGATTTTGTGGGACATGTGGGGATATAGGAGAAGCGTTTTATCAAGATGAAATTTTGAATTTCCAAAAAAAGTTTTTTTTCGATTTGGCCTAGTATAGTGGAAAAGGGCTAGTTCGCACTTTCGGACGCAAGTCGGCACGGGTTACCGTTGTTCCAATTGCATGAAACTTTTTTCCAATTGTTTTGATGTAAAAGAAAAAAAAAATAAGAGGTTATGCGTTACAAAATTCCGACTTTCGGTTTTTTTGGGACACCCTAGTGGTCATGCATAACTAAGCTTGCCTGACGTCCCGTTTTGACCAGGACAGTCCCAGTATACCGTCAGATTTACTTAACACGCCGGAAAAGGATAAATTTGAATTAGATGCCCAAAGAGGTCGAAAATAAGTAACTGTAAATCAGTGATTCTCAATCTACGAGCATATCCAAGTGAAAATGTTACTTAAAGAAATTGATTAAGTGACTGAAAGGAAACAATACACACACATACAAAACAAAATACATTTCGACATATTTAATAATTAACTTATTAAATTAAAACAACTTACTAAATTAAAAACAAGTTTAATAATTATTAGTGACGTCCTTGGGCCTGTCTTTCAGAGCAAAGTTTTTTGAAGGAGGGTTTAAAATTAAGGTTGTGGTGTAGGTTTAGAGCCAACATACTCAAAGTACATTATTATTGTATACATTTTATCGTATGCGGTGGGGAGGGGGGCGATGAAAATTATGATTGAAAACTGGGCCGTGAATACTAAAAGGTTGAGAAACACTGCTGTAAAGGATTATTTAAGATTATTACTTAGTCATTTGTAACATTGACATACAATTTTAATATCGGATCAGCTTGTGAAAATTTTTACAAGATAAAAACCAAAAATTATTAGATAATTATTACAAGATTAAAAGTCCGAACCAGTGAAAAGTACTCGTAAATTTACTTTTCAAATTTTATTCTTCATTCAAAGCATTTCTTCTTACTTTAAGATAGCAATATTGACAGGAAAGAAATAAAGCATTTAAATTTATATGCTGGTGTCAATTGTTACCTGATTTAGGTTTATAATTAGAAATGATTTATTCATAGCTTTTGAAATAAAATACCCACTAAAACATTATAAAAACTAGCCAAGGTTGAGAACCTTGACTATTGTCCCGGTTGAACATTTTTGAAATCTGACATAACGGACTATTTTTTAAAATCATTTTGTTATGGCGGCACATCGGCGACTCATGATCGCCGATTGCAATTACTCTGTAAATCAATCCTTATGAAAAAATCGTTGAAACACCGTTCACGTATAAAACAAATGATATAATTTGAAAACTAATTGTTGCTTTTTTATAAATAATTAATCACTCACAATAAAATTAAAATCACTCAAAACAAAACAAAAAAATAATTTTTCGAAAATGTTAGCTTTTAGAAATGTTTCATTTTATCGAATATCATAAAAAAAGTGATAAAAGGGAAATAAATAAAATGACTCACAGGTACAAGTCTGTAATTTTCGATTTTATTATTTCGAATGATGGAGAGCTTCTATTCCGTTTCAAATAACTCATTATTCTGTTCAGTAGAACTTTTTTCGTTCCGGACCTTTTCATATGCAAGAAATCCAGCAACATTTTCAGCTCTGCGACACGTAGTTTAGGCACTAGCACCTGAAGAACAAAATCGAGGTTGTACTTGGAAACAACAACATCAAACAAAAACATTATCCTGCGTAAAAATGTTGCAAACATAATTACCTCCCATTGATCCATGGTGGTTGCAAAAAGAGTTCTATTAAGAACATTAAAATCATTAACTTGATCAGAACAGCCGCAATTTCAACTTTACTTTCGAAATTATTGTAACTACCTGGCGCCAAATTATAAACAAAGGCAACCCTAACAGAAAACCCGCGCATAACTAAACGGAGACTTATCGCGTTTTTGTTTTTTTTTCCGCTCTTTTAGCATTTAAAAAAAAGCTCTTTCCCTCATGTTTTGTTTTCTTCTGTATTTGCCAGAACTATGCCATTCAAACCAACTATTAGGGAACCCCGATGAGAGGACACAAGAGGTCACTGTGATCTCCCAAATATTTCTCTTTCGGCAAATTTCGGGAAACGATTCGGAAAACTTAAGAGTCATTATTGCAATTATTAAAATTTTTTTTAAATAATGGTCCAATGCCCCCCCCCCCCACACCATTTTTCTCCTCATAAAATGTTGGAACGCATGAGTTTTTTGTCATCATTCGTTAAAACTCGGAGATTTATTTGGTAAATTGAGAATCGCTCCAAGCACGAAGCTAGGATTTTGATTGCGGGGGGGGGGGGGGGGAGCAAGGTTACACGAACGCTGAGCCAGAAGTATTTATTGAAAGTGACATTAATAAATATTAATCCAATCAAAACTAATTTTAATAGTATGTGCAGATTAACTTAAAATTAATTTATCAATACTATATTAAAATTGATAGCTTTAATTTACTGCTTTGAAAAAAGTTAAAGCAGTAAATAAATTATTGCCTGCTTTAAAGACATCCCATACAAAGATTCCAAACATGCAGAAAAACAAAATTTATCAAATCAACATCCTCCGAAACATTATGTTCCTTCGAAAATAAATGGTTTATAATTCCTATGAATAAAATTATGAAAACATTAGTCAGAAAACATTTTTTTTCCAGGAATTAATAAGAAAAGTAAGATGATATTTTAATGAAATATTTAAACTTTGTCATGTATTTTTTAAAAAATATGTATATGTTTATGCTTATTTTTATAGGGATTCACCGATAAGCAAATTGACCAATTGCCGATTAATCGGCCAGGTCGACTATTGATCATGATGATTATTTTCAACACTGCTAATTTCACCATCACTGTTTTCTTTTTTTTCTTTTACAACTTCGATGTGAGAAAAATTAACTTATTTAGTTTTGAGAGAAGATTTATTTTTCTCCATTTTCGTAATTTCCCAAAATAATTTCAAAATTTCATACAATTTCTTTGAACCAATTCTATATCATTGATAATAAAGTTAAATTATGTTAACTAGACTTGAGAGAAAAAAAAGGGGGGGAGGGACGACTGGTGACACGCTAATTTAGGAGTAGTACTTTTAATTTGAATAGATTTTTCAATTATTTTTAACCATTCTATCCAGGACTATTATTTTTGGTGAAATTTAAACGTTATCCGAAATCAGTATGCTTAAGGAGCAAAATACCAAAACATGAAAACATGTTGCAACATTATATGTGTATTCAAAATAGAAAAATTAATTTATAAGAAAATTTCTATCGACTATGAGGAGTATTTTTTCTATTTCGCTTTTGAATCATTTGTTTTGATGTTACTTAATATAACAGGGGCTCCCATTTTTTTTTTATTCCGTGGACCCCTTTTCGAGATTTCCAGTTTCTCGAGGACCACTTCTTTCCCCATTAATGCCTGACATTTTTTTTCCAAAGATATTTTGTATACTGATTACAAACAGTGTTTAATTAACAGGAAAAATAAAAAAAAATATCATGTAAAAAACAATTTTTTTTATTAAGGAAAGAAAAATCGTCCCTTAAAAGTTACGATAGACCCCAGAGGGTACATATTTGTTTTCCTAAATTTTTTTTCTGCCTACGATATAATATTTAAAAAGGCATTTTATAAGAAGATATAAAATCAGCAATTAACATAAACTGGGAAGCTGAGAATAACTTTGAAAATTAGCTTTTTTTCTTGAGATTGTGAACGATGTTTAACTTTTGATAAAGATCATATTAAAATTGCTACAGAACACACTTTACAATGGTTATGTGCTGCAATCTGTAAATAACGAATTGAGACAATACCAAGGTACTCATTGAACACTACTATTTGGTTGAAATGTTCATTTTGGGGAAATTCAGACCCTTTTTTGGACCGTCCCTAAAAAGGCATGCTAGGCATTAATGGGTTAAAATAAAAAAGGGAACAGATGTTGAGCAAAACTTAACATTTTTATTCATACTTAAAGTATAAAAGTAATAGAACAAGATTCAAAATATGAAATATTCTTACATAAGTATGTATACGAGGAAAAAACGAATGTTTTTAATGAGAGGATGAATTAGGTGGACAACAAATTTTTAATATTCCGCCTTAGATTTCTGAAACATAACCTTAAATCCCGATCAGTGATTTTCAATCTGTTTATTATTTTTATAAGAAGATTGTGGACAGCACTAGGAATGCACCGATAAGCAAATTGGCCGATTACCGATTAATCGGCTGTTGATAATCGGCCGATTAATCGGCTGAGCCGATTAATGATAAGGATAATTATTTTTCTACTACCAATTTTACCATCGCTGTTTTTTTATCTCTTATACAATTCTAAGCTTAGAAATTGTAAGTAATTTATTTCTGGGAGAAGATTTTTTTTCCATTTTCCTAATTTTCACAAAATTATTTCAATTATTTTATCAAATTACTTAGTAGTCCAGGCTAGAAGACCATATACCTAAAATTTTTACATATATGACATTTTTTGGTGGTTTCTATATGAATTTGACCTGCTGATTCCGAATCCGTTGAGTGCCAGACGCTAAACCTTGAGCATTTTTGTCAAAACGGCGAAATCCAATATGGCTGCTATAGAAGGTATGAAGCAAATTAATGGTAACAAACGTGCAATGAAACATATTTTACACGTAAAAATGGTTCTACTCTTTAGTCAAAATACAATTCTATTGAAAATAAATATTTATGAAAAGTTTTCGAATAAAAATTTTTACCAAATGGTAAAATTCAAGATGTCAGCCTAAAAAGTTGCAAGGTTTGATTTTCAGGTATTAATGACTTTTTAAACCGTAATGGACATGAAAATGGAATGTTTTAACAAAGATAAATGTTTAAAATGATATGCAGGGATCATAAAAAATTTGATTTAGCCTAACAATAACACAAAAAATATTTAGAAACATTCCAAATTTAAGTTTCGGGATTTCGCCGGTTTAAACCAATTTCCTTCAAGAAACAAATTTCTTTTACGAAAGAGCTTCCTATATTGATACAAGTTGCATGAACGCGGACTTCTCGCTGTTGTGAAAGGTAATTTTAGCTACCAGTTGGAAGGTATATCCAATGTGTTTGTTTAGTGTTTCGCCTTCAGCTCGATTACGGATTGTCCAGATTGACTTCACCCAAATAAGGGTATGTGCAATCTTTCTAATTGTAGTTTTGAGAGATTTGCAGAACTAATAAGCAGATCAGCTATTTGCGTGCAGTTTCTGCCTTAGCACTGGCCATATTTGTTAAACTGTTCCAGGAGCCTTCCTGGTAAGCCAGAAAAGTGCCGAACAGAAGAGTTTTGGAAAGTTCCCAATTTCTTGCCGTAAAGTGGCTGACTTTTATTTGGAAGGTTTCTAAATTCTTTAGGAAGGTTACTGACTTTATCTAAGTAGTGAATCATAATCATATCAGATTCTTCATGAGAAACAAAAGCTTGTTTAATTCCAACACCAATTTAATCCGAAAAGGATCTTGGTAACAGTAACAATTAGGCATTGACCTGGGGATCGAACAGTCTGTTCACAACAAATTTATTTACTTGCGTCTGATTTGTTAAAACTTTCAGTACGATGTCTCCTTTAGAAAGTGCTGATTTTTCATTTTTGAAAATTTTGTTCTGCTGTTTCACAAGCATTTTTAAATTTACCGCAAAATATTTAATTAATCTACCAGATAAGTCTCAAGACTTTTTTCTCCTTTTTAGTTTACTAAAAAATTTTGTTTTGTTGATTCGCAAAAGCTTCTAAATTTATTAGAAAACATCTATCGACTATATCTCATTAGCCCTAAGCATTTTTTCGCTTTTTCACTGAGAAAAAGTAATTTTTTGCAGTGATGTTTCTCATACAATTCTATTATTACCGGAAAATATTTTTTTAATTTGTCTGAGATGTTTTAAGCCAACTTCCCTCTTCACAGTTTCACTGTAAAAACAGCCCGAAACGTTTCCTGGAAAAATAATGAGTCAGTTACTTGCTAAAGAATTTTGAAAGCTTCCAAACAAACTCAGTCAATTTACAGCAATAAATCGGTAACTTTCCAAAAACTCTTAGATAGGTTGATGATAACAGTTCGGCACCTTTCTGGCTTACCAGGATTGCTCCTGGAGCAGTTTAACAAATTGGCCAGTGCTAAGGCAGAAATTGCAAGTAAATAGCTGAGCTGCTTATTAGTTCTGCAAATCTTGCAAAACTACAACATAGAAAGATTGCACATACCTTATTTGGGTGAAGTCAATCTTGACAATCCGCAATCGAGCTGAAGGCGAAACACTGAACAAGCACATTGGATATACCTTCCAACTGGTAGCTAAAAATACCTTTCACAACAGCGAGAAGTCTGCGTTCATGCAACTTGTATCAATATATAGGAAGCTCTTTCGTAAAAGAAACTTGTTTCTTCAAGGAAATTGGTTTAAACCGGCGAAATCCCGAAACTTAAATTTGGAATGCTTCTAAATAATTTTAGTGTTATTTTTAGGTTAAATCACATTTATTATGATCCCTGAATATCATTTTAAACATTTATCTTTGTTAAAACATTGTATTTTCATGTCCATTACGGTTTAAAAAATGATTGATACCTGAAAATCAGACCTAGCAACTTTTTAGGCTGACATCTTGAATTTTACCATTTGGTAAAATTTTTTATTCGTATACTTTTCATAAATATTTATTTTCAATAGAATTGTATTGTGACTAAAGAGTACAATCATTTTTACGTGTAAAATATGTTTCATTGCACGTTTGTTTCCATTAATTTGCTTCATACCTTTTATAGCAGCCATATTGGATTTCGCCATTTTGACAAAAATGCTCAAGGTTTAGCGTCTGGCACTCAACGGATTCGGAATCAGCAGGTCAAATTCATATAGAAACCACCAAAAAATGTCATATATCTAAAAATTTTAGGTATCATGACATTCCAATGAACACTAGCCTGGACTATAGAACTAATTTTCATATTAGTGTCACACATTGTTAGTTATGTTAATTGGAAATAAAAATTTATAAAAAAGGAGGGGTGGGGGACTGTGTGGTAAACACTCCAATTTAGGAGTACTTTTAGTTCATACATTTTAGTAATTAGTAGCAATCTAATTCAATACTTTTATTCTTTGAAAATTAGAGATTATCTGAAAGCACTGTGCTAAGGAGAAAACTATCGCCACATGAAAAATGTTGCATCATTGTCTATATATTTATTCAAAAATAGGAGAATTAAGTTAAAAAAAACTTTATATCAACTGTGAGGATTATTATTACTGTTAATGAAATTATTCATCATAGTTTCCTAATGAAAGTATACCAGGGGTGATTGCGAGTTCGTGAAAAAATACCTGAAAATTTTAAAGAGAAAATGGATGTATGTGGGGGGGGGGGGGGAGGTTAAAAGTATGAAATTGGCATATAAAAGAAGGCAAATAAACTTACTACAGATTTACGATCAAAAGCTCTACGATAAACATATTACTTTTACTGTTCATATAATTGAAGCAAAAAGAAAATTAAATCAGAGCTTCAAATCTTAACTTTTTGGCATTTTATTTTCACAAAGGACACAGAATTTCGCTCGAAAATTTGGAATTTGTGATTTTTTAATATAAATAAAAATATATTTCATTTATTTGTCTCCTAATTAAGGTTAATAAGCATCAAAAATGAGAAGAATTCGATTCTTATATCGGATGCAAACCAATTGCATTTTTCAAAATGAAGGCATCTAAATCAAAAACGATGCAAATAGAATAATTTATTGAAGTTAAAAAAACAATTAGAACGGCATCTCAACATTTCTGTTCGATAAATATTATTAATAGTTATCGGTATAATCACCTAAAATTCAAAAAAGCAAAAAAATACCGGAGGTGGGAATATAAAAGCACAATTAAAAATATTTTATTTCCGGTATTTTCGAACATGAAAATACCAGAATCGATCATGAAAATACCGGAATTCCGGTAAAATACCGGAACACAATCACCCCTGGTATACTTTAAAGAATAATATCTGAAAAATATTTTACACCCGATTAATCGGTCCGATTTCGCCGATTATTAATAATCGGCAAAGTGGCCGATTAATCAGTACTGCCGATTAATCGGTGCATCCCTAGACAGCACAAAACCCATTTTCGACAAGATGTGAAGATGAATAAGTAATCAAAATATCTTGCGATATTCCATAAGGTAGGATAAATTATAGGTTTTTCTTTCTAAAACCAGAGATATTGATTTCATTGAAATAGAAAAACTTTTGCGGATCATTGCTAGAACAAGCAGCTTTCAACAGTGAACAAGAAGTTCCGTCAGGAATTAAATCAGCCTAATTTTCCGTTTACTAACATCAATATTCTTACATCTGATCAATATTCTCTAAATTGTCTAAAAGACTGCAAATGTATTATCAAATATATATTTTCAGCACTTAATTCTGATTTTTCTAAAATGTTTCGTTTGTTCAAGTCGGACGGTTCGTCCAAAAGTTATTCGGGGGGGGGGGGGGGAGGCAGGTTGACCAACAGAAACATTTTCCTTATTTCAAAACCCTACTTCTTAATTTTTCGATATTTATTCAATTTATTTTTGACTTATTTCTGTAATTAGCGATTTTTCAAAGATGCATCAAGCCACTTTCAATGCTTTATTGTCTTTCTTTTACTTTAACGAGAAAGTAGGCTAAAAATGGAGAAAAATACCTTTTTTTTAGCAATTTGATACAAGAGTCAATCAAAAGTATTTATGCCATTTCAGTGTGGATGTATGGGTGACTTCCGAATCTCCATTTCAAAACATCTCCAAAGATAACTAAAAATTTATTTTTAGCGTGTCGTTTTTGCCAAAAAAAAAAAAAGAGTTCACTTGAATTTTTTTTTTCTTTACTGTTAAAATTATGCAAATGTTATACATATACAATTTGGTTTCAAACTACCATTCTTTTGGCGAGTTCTTTCTAACATTTTTTTTCCCAACTCCAGCACTGGATATGATCAGCCTGTGAGTTAGAATTTTAAGTTTTAAGGAACGAATACTGGTGAGATGATCCACGAACTTCTTTAGTATTAAATGCAAAAATTGCATACTTGTTTTGAGTCGTAGAAAAAACATGTTTTCGGGAGCTGAATAAGGAACTTGTTACGTAATTTCAAGACAAGTCCTTGAATTTCCTAGCGTCAGGCTTGTTTCGTTTTATTTACTTTTGGCGTGGGAGTTCACTTTCTATACTTTTCACTTTTACGTGAATTTTCAAATATGAGAAGGAATTCATGTAAGTTATATACACTGCTCGACATTGAAAATGCAACACCAAGAAGGAGTGGTCAGAAATTCATGCAAATTTTACCGTAGACGCACGTCACTGAGTTATGCAAATGATATGAAATGCGCAGCTCTCCGACGCACGTGAAGTAAGATATAAGAGAATGAAGTTGAAAAGTGGGCTATGTTCATGTTGGTTTTTCTGCCAGACTAATTATCGGAGAAATTTGGTTTTTGTCTCGAAGGATACGTGTGATAGGAGGAAATGCCACGCCGTCCTCAACGAAGACACTTCCAGCATATAGACGACTTTACAAGGGGTATGGTGATCTGACTGAGAAGGGGAGGCTGGTCCTTACTCAAATTGGCAGTGATACCCACATGGATGCAAGCACTGTGCATCGGCTGTGTCGGAGATGGTTGGAAAGAGGAAATGTAGCCACATTGAGGGGTGCAGGTGCAGCCAGAGTGACGTCAGACCGCTTGGATCGACGGATTCACCGACAAGCTGTGGCGGACCCGCAAGTCACTTGTACGTCGATTCTGCAGCACGTGCAAGGTACCCTGGATGTTCCTGTGTCGACCAGAACCATTTCCCGTCGACTGGTTGCACGTGGCCTGCAATCACGGCGCCCGCTAAGAAGACTGCCATTGACCTCACAGCACAGACTCCAACGTTTGGAATGGTGCCGGACCAGAGCGACGTGGATGGCAGAATGGCAAACCGTAGTGTTCTCAGATGAATCCCGCTTCTGTTTGTCCAGCGATAGTCATCGCATACGTGTGTGGCGTCGACGTGGAGAAAGATCGAATCCGGCAGTAACTGTGGAACGCCCCACAGCGCGACAACGTGGCATAATGGTTTGGGGCGCTATTGCATACAATTCCGTATCACCTCTAGTTCGTATTCGGGGCACTATGACGGCCCAACGATATGTAGATAATGTACTGCGGCCGGTGGCAATCCCCTACCTTCAGGGTCTGCCAAATGCAATTTTTCAACAGGATAACGCCCGGCCTCACAGTGCTCGAATCAGCCAACATGCTCTACGAGGTGTACAGATGCTTTCCTGGCCACCATAATCTCCTGACTTGTCACCAATCGAACATGTGTGGGACGTGATTGGACGCCGTTTGCAGAACCTGTCACTGCCTCGTTCAGAGGACGAACTGTGGCAAATGGTTGAAAGGGAATGGAGTGCCATCCCTCAGGACACCATCCGCAGGCTTATTGACTCCATGCCTAGACGTGTTTCTTCGTGCATCGCTGTCCGCGGTGGTCCTACTTCTTACTGAGCCGACGCCGTCCTCGCTCTAAATTTTGCTTATTTATTTTGAAATAAATATCACTTATTGTTCCATGCTGTCTCTGTCTTCTTACCAAATTTCATCCATTTCTGACCACTCCTTCTTGGTGTTGCATTTTCAATGTCGAGCAGTGTATGAAAATAAGTTGCAAAGATTGTGTTGCAATCTAAAAGTGGTAACTTTGTAAGTATGGCAGCTCAATAATAGGTCTTGCACATTTTTCCATAAGAAACTAAGTTCTGGTTATATGAAGTCTTTCATGGTTTTCAAAAGTATGAAAATTTAGCAGATACACAGAGCAGCTTAGAGACAAACGAAACTATTGCTCTGGTTCCTTATTTCAAGCTCTTTCTAAAAAAGTTCTTCGATTGTTAACAATGTAAACATTTTTTTGAAAGCGAAATATGTCTGCAATAAATTACTAGTGCAGAAAAGTATATTAAAGTTTTTCATCATTTAACGCACAAAACTTGTATAATGCTGCTGACACATGTTTTGGCATTAAGGAATGCCTTTTTCAATGCAACAAATGAATTTCATCCATAAACTCACATTCCTTGCATTGATTGAAAACTGTGTTCCTTGTGAAGTCAAAACACGAGACTGCAGCATTCTGCTATTTTTGCATGTTAAAATTTTTTGTTAACCCATTGACTACCCAGGCGCGGATCCAGAGGGGGGGTCATGGGGGTCATGACCCCCCCCTTAACCGACAAAATATAGCGAAAAATTGCATTTTTGGTACCTATATTACAAAAAAATTGCCAAATCCCCCCATTTTTTCCCAAAAATTGCACTTTGACCCCCCCTTTCCGAAAATGACCCCCTCCTTAGCCAGAAGCTGGATCCGCCCTTGTGACTACCAAGCCACGAGATAACTTGTGCAATATGATCTTAGTTGACAAAATCCACTTTGAGTTCCTGGATTTGCTGTTGTCATACATGACGTACGAGCGTGTACATTGTACTCAGGCATAAGTAGAGATATTTGGCTTTGGGAAGGTACTATAAAATCCTAACTGGCTCACAAGTAACATCGGTTTTAGCCCAGTTGATATTTTATGATTTTTTTCGTAGCTTGGCAGCTGGCGTGTTAATATGAAAATAATAGAAGTTCATTTCTGGAAAACTATTAGGCGTTGGTTTCAGTATATTTCACCTATTAATGCTCTTTTTGAAAGGTTTGAATTGGAAAATTCAGTGATTTATAATGAGAGTAAGAGCCAATTTAACACACTTCAAACTGAAGCCATGGTTAATTTTGCTTAGTAAAATAGCATACAGCACTATTCTCTGTCGGTGTCCAGTATTTCAATTTTTTTTCTACTTAAAGCAAGATTTGATGACTTTCATAAAATTTCATAAAATTTGAACCAGTAGTTTTCTTTTTGTGCCTTTACTGCTTGGATTTACAAAGTAATTCTAAGGCTTCATGCTAATTGGTAGGATGTAGAGGAGAAAAGAACCCCTTTACATTGACCAAAAACCTGGCTCATTGCAAGTACACTTTAATAAGAAAATTCTTACAAAAAAATTTTTAACATAAGAAAATTACTGATAAGAAAATTTATGTCACTATTTCAAAAGCTAGGGGTGCTCGAAACCAATCATTACAATTTTTCACTAGTTTCATTCCGAAATGCAGAATTAGTTTAAAAACGTCACACAAAGCACCTCACCTTTGTAGAACGGGGAAATTCATTTTCTCATCGTTCACTTTACTCTAATGTTGAGATTTTTTGTTTCGTTTTTTTGTCTGCTTAACTCTAAAATCGTGTTTTTTACTTTTTTTAAACTATAATTTATTTCTCTCTTTTCAGTTCGATTTGCTATACAGGGTGTGCCTGGTTCCCTGAGGTTGATGCTAACACCAGGATATTTTTTTAGTCTTCGTAAATAATTTATTAAAGTATAACTGAAATCTGACGTGGTTCTGAGCAATTTTTAAAAGAATAAAGCATATAATACACTTTATATTAAAAGCTAAACTATCTTACATGATACTCAATGGTTTTGAAAATCTGCTAGTTTAGTACATGAGTGTTATGATGCCATACGTTATAATTCACCCAATCCAATATGTAATATATTTTAGTCTTTAGTATTAATTGTAGTATTAAGTATTTTATTTTTATATTTGTAAAGAGCGTGACTTTTATCTTCTGTTCAGAGTCAGTTAAAAACAAGCAAACATACAGGTGAAACAAGCAGATCATTGCAGGTAAAATTTTGGATCTGCTTTAGACCAGGTGCGAAGTGGTCTAGTTCAGAGAAGGTATTGGTTAGTTGCAAGTTGTAGTGTAAAGTGTTAATATTGAAAACCTGTCTGAATATGTCTGACCATTGCATTTGCTTTGTGAACAAGCCCTTCATGCTTATTTAAAAGTAGAAAGTGAATTAAAAAGACCCTGCATTATTGCTCAACTTATAGTGCATGGTACAAAATTTTCAGTTTTGTTTTCATTGTTATCAAAATATAAACATTATGCAAAATGAAAGATTTTCCCCTCAATCTGTTTGAATTCTGAGATCATGTGTTTTAATTAATTAACATACATGTGACTACTTTCAAAACAATTCGGCTGAAAATATTTGGTATGTTGTGACTGGTTAGATCGACGGGCAAAAGTGCTATTAATAGCATTTAGTAAAAAAATTTATTATCATTTTGGTTTCTCTAACTCTGTTTTATTTAATTCATTTTTTCAAATTGAAATTTCTTACCAAAACCAAGCAAGCGAATAATGTTCCCTTTTAAAGCTAAGTAGATCAGCGTCGCCTCCCATTATCTTCGTCTAGAGATGGTGGAAATTTTAAATGGAATGAAATATTTTAGAGCGGATGAGAAAGTTTTTAAGGCAGATGGGTAGTAGGATGGATCTATGTTTTGCCAATCAAATGGCTGATTTCCGCCAATTGGCTGAAGAATAAAATGTATGATTAACTATATTTTTTCTGGAGGTATATTTTTGATATTTTAAATTATGTATCAGTTTCAAAAATAAAAACACAAAACCAAATAATTTTTAACATATTTAATTCTATACAGGGACAGGCTTGAATACAAAAATATCTTTTCATTCATGCATTCAATATACTACAAACACACACAGAAACCTATCTTCCAAAACGATATAACAAGGCAGAAAATCAAATGAATTTAATCATTCATACAATGCTAGTCATACACAAAAAAATATATACAGCATTCAGTTACATTTTCAACTATATTTAAATGAAGCAACATTTACTCAAACAAAGGAAACCAATACACAAATGGGTGTGTAACAAAGAGAGACTCTACTTCAAATGACACAAAAGTTCTGTTACGTTGTAGAAAGGGACAAAACTTGCAAGATTCTTAAGTAAATACATAGAGTTGTGAAATTCAATAACTACGATTGTGCACAAACTGAAATTTTCCGTAATGAAATGCAGAAAATCAGCCATTCTATATGACATAAAGTTGATTTTGTCACTTTTCAATTGCATATCAGGTATAAATATGAGGTTTAAAATAGTTGCTTGACAGGGTTGCACTATGTGTTATTCCAATGCTTCAGTTTCATATCTTAAATGTATATTTTTGAGGGAAAAAAAGGGAAACAAAAAAACTCTTGAACATGTTTCAGAGCTTACATGTTAACGCCGCCGCAGCTACAAATTTGGTTGTTTTTAAGGAATCCAAAGGATAACTGCATCAGCATGCGAACAACAGGGTTGCTGTGTACGATCAACAAGATTGCTCTTTATTGGTACATATTAGTACAATTTCTGCTACGGTGGCTTTAATACGTAAGTACCGTTTTTTTTACAATGCATAAAATCTGAATTTAAAGATAGAATATTGCATCATGTATATATTCTACAACTAAATGAACTGTATATTTGCATGTTATGAATAAAATTGAATCAAGCTGCTTCAATAATAAAGTGATAATGCTACGATTTCAAACCATATCTTATGACTACATTAAATTTTTAACCTTTTGGAACCGGGCTGTTTTTTAGAAATTTTTCTTTCGACCCATGTAGTACGACAGTTGAATCAGATTTCTCTTCCATTGAAAAGAGAAGGTATAAACTGTCGTACCAAACGTATGAAACCTTGAAAAAATCCCCGGCTCCAAAGGGTTCGAGTGAAAATCTCAACCCCGTCCTCTAAAAAAAAAAAGTTATGGTACAGCATGTGTACTGCCTGGCTCCTAAAGGTTAAAATTTAAAGTCAACATACTTCATAAAGATCATAGGGATTTAAATACGCAGGTAACATTTTCATACACGTATGAAGATTTAATGCAATCAGTACATAAGAATTTTTAAAAATAACACCTAACATTCAAATCAGAAAATTTTTCTAAAGAAAATAAAGAAAATTTAGAAAGTTGTTTGAAACCAAGTTTAAAACAAACCAGCAAATGGAGTATTTAATCAAAAAAGTTTTCATTATGAAATTACTTAATGCAGATTTATTTTAGAGCTAATTAAAGACTTCCTTCAAAAGAAATAATGATAGATAACTTAGTAGCTACAAAACAAAGTAATGTTTTGTAGGAGACACCGGGGGAAAATCGTCAGTCACTTATAATTTCTTAGAAAGCATAATTAACAGTTTAATTTAACAGAATTAAAATTTAATACTTCACAATTCAAACTTTGTTATTTGTAAAAGATACTACATTATAAAATGCATTCTTTCATTTCTTAGAATCCTACTTGTTACTTAGTTCCCCCTCATGAATTTAATGGTACTATTTGATAAGTAAAAGTCTGCACTATGCATCGCCAGAAAAAAAAAGGACCAATAAACAAGTAACATAGGAAATAAAAACACAAAACTCAATATTAAAAAGAACCTCGTTCATAACAGACACTCATTTTCAGATTCAGTACTGCAACCACTTGTTCAAAATGTATGAAAATGGAAATGTACAGAGGGTATTTTGGCACACACTGCAGTGAATACATTATGTGTCCATCACTTCTTCCGAGGCTGAGTTCTCTGCTTGACTGAATGGCAAACTTTGATTACTACAAGAAGAAAAAAAAAATGCAGGGAACTTCAAGTAAATAACAAAATAGTGGAAAATATTGAATAATGAGCACTTCATTTTATGCTGGTTCAATTTACAGATTTGATTGTACAGTGAACCTCTTTGAGTGGTCACCCTTCCCTTTCGTGAAAATTTGGCCGCTCTCAAATGTTTTGATTATCGGGTTCGAACTATACTACTAATGACAGAATTCAGCACCATAAAATGATTTTTTAAAGGAAATAACGAAAAGAAATGTTTTATAACATGATTTCTACTGTTTTGAAAAAAAAAAAAAAAAGATACAATTTATGTTTGTTTCACAGGAACTTTTTTTTCTGAACTTGTAAAAGAAAATTCCAAATCGAGTCATTAGCTATGGGTTTTGAATTAGTGATGGTTATTATCAATATTATCAATTTTCCCGAAAATTTGCTGCATTGCAAACTTTTCTTATTGTGCGTCAGAAATTTTACTAGGAACTATATCATTTGAACGCAGCATATCGCCTAAAAGACACAAAAAATGTTTGCAATCATGAATCAAGAAATGAAAAATTATGAAAACTTAAACATTTACCATAAAGCTAAAAATAAATTTGTTTTCCTTCCATGGAAAAAATATCAGTTATCATCTAGGGTTTTACAAAACACTTTTCTTATGAAGCATATATGATCAAAAAAATTAGATTTCATATTCTATATTCTATTGCTTTTACAATAGGTGCTTAAAGAGCATTAACATAAAAAATGTAAAAAAGAAAAAAAAAAAAAAAAACCTGCACCTTTTCAGTGAAGAAAAAAATGTCATGTGTACATTACATAATATTTCGCCCCTGTTAAATATATTTTAATTACGCAAAAGGATACATGTGCTTACTCATATACGCACATTCAAACTACTACTTCAGAAATTTCTATTCTATGACACTTATAAAATGCACTATATATAGAGCTAGGCAGTTTTAAATATAAAAATTTTTAGTGTTTCTGTTAGTGGCATTAAAAATTCGTAGAAAAAAAGGGTTGTTGTTCAAAAAAAAATGATGTTTGCACTTCTTACAATAAAATAAATATTGCATATAAATTACTTAAATTTGTGCATTTATTCAACAATGAAAATGAAATTTAAAAAGAAACCAGAAAGTTATAAATAAAATAAGAATAATAATTTTTCAGCAAAAAAAGTGCATTTTTTGGAATAGCTTTTGAAAATTTCGGAGGGGGTTTGAACCTTAAAAACCCACCCCTTAAATACAGCCCTGTTCATAATATCAATCATGCTTAAGATACACAATGAATTTTTTTCTCACCATACAGTGTTCAGCTGCGGAGATATTAAATTATTATTTGACTCTGCTAACGAAACAGTTGTAGAAGTTTCGCTTTCAGATGATGGCTTTTTCTCCTCATTGTTATTGCAACCAGGAAGCATGGAATTCTGAGGTTGCCATACTACAACGGCCATTGAGGGACGTTCTCTACGAAAAAGAAAATTTCAATTGAAACAAGCACCCTAAAACACAGTTGGAAATAAATTATAGCAGAAATTTTGGCACATAAGAATCAGTGTACAAGAAAATAAGAAGTCATGAAAATGCAGAAATTAGAAGGTGATGTCAAATGTTAACCTTTTGGATCTGGGCTGTTTTTTGGAAATTTTTCTTTCGACCCAGGTAGTACGACAGTTGAACCACAGATTTCTTTTCCATTGAAAAGAGAAGGAAAAAATGTCGTACCAGATGTATGAAACCTTGAACTCATTTGTTAGTATTAAGAAAGGGAATCCTTGAAACCCTGGAAGATCTCTATTTTTTTGCATATTTATTTTTTTTAATCATTTTTGATTACATTTTTATTTTTAGCATTTATTTGACACGAATTCTACAAACTAACTGAGCTAATATCAATGAAAATCGACCAAAATTGGCCCAACTCAAGATACAGAAAAACATCTAAATTTTCTGCGCTATTATTAGTAAAGATAACAATAGTTTTTAGTGTAGAATTACCATATCTTTGAATATTAAACATGGTACAATTAGCAAATGAGTAACTACATTAATTTCTTTTTGGTTATGAAGTTATGATTAAACCAAACAAATAAGAAATATTGCCTTCCACAACCTCAAAATATTAAGAAAATACAGTACAATCTCATTTACCTGGAATATCTGGAATTAAAGGTAATTTGGATACATGAGTAATAAGCGAACAAAAAAAAAAAAACTTATACAAGCAGACATCTTTTATTACCACAAAAAACAATGCTTTGTGATCAAAGTTATATAGAATAGATTTGCGCAAACACTTTATCATTAGCTGTAGTGGAGTTTGACTGTAATCTTTGGACTGTCCCTTTAGGTATAACATGATGTTTGTTAAAGGACTATAATTTATGGTGCGACCTGTGCAGGAATTGAACATTTAATGAAAGTAAAATGCGAATGTTTGGCATTTTTAGAGTTCCATGTTTGCTATCATAATACAGAATTATTATTTAAGTAAATATGCTTTTTATTTAAAAATTCTACAAATTTGATTTGATGTAACCAGAGATCTGGATGAACAAGATTCTACTATAGCTACAAATAAGACATTTTGAATTAAGTGTTATTGAAGTTATTAATGTGTATGATATAATTTAGGCTTTTCTTTTCTTTTTTTTTTTATAGGTGAAAAATGAACCAAGCTCAATTGTCTGACAATAATGTAACAAAAGAATAAATGAAAAAATTAAAAACAAAAGAAAAACTCAATAAACATGTTTTAATACTGTAAGGGACATAATTTTATGCATTCAAAAAAACAAAAAAGTTAAATCGGAATTCATATGACAAAAGTAACATATCAATTTAATGACAAAGCTTTTGTACTTTTATTACATTTAGCACTCTTTATCCTCAGAATTTGCTATTTTACTATAAAACAATTAATGGACTTAAAAATGTTACTCAACTTACATTTTGTCTAAAAACGTATTAGCAAATATTTTTTCAGGTTCTACCAGCTTTTTTATTTCAGGGGCCAAGATTAATGACTTGGCGGAAAGACTGCCAGTACTTTCTGACTCTTTCAGCCTAGAAAAATATAATATTAGTACATAAATAGTCAAATTCAAATGGAAACTTACATGTCATGTCAAATTAATTTTCAACAGTTCTCACCGAATAAGCAAACTAAAAATTTATGTTAACTACTGCTATTATTCTAAAAAAACATCCATAATGTATTGGTTCTTAATTCTTTGCTTAACTACACTTTTTCTTACAAACAAACAATCAATTACAGTGAAAACTTGTGAGTACAGAGTTGGCATTTCCCATATTTTAAAAACAATCTGCTTTTTATCGTAATAAGCATTTAACACGTTGACTGACACAGTAATTTTCAGATATCTGGCCAAAAATGAAATTTTGATTTTATTACATTATATTATTAAAAAGTCTAAATCTAGAGCATAGTTATAAAATAAAAGAGTAATAAGTAAAGTAAAATAAAAAAAATAAATTTAAAAGTAAAATAAAAGAGTAAAAGTATAATATAAATTGTCTTTTCATGCAAGCCAATATTGATTTTTTGTTCTTTCCCAAGAAGCCATCTATCGGTATTAGCACTGATATATTACGAGTTTAATCGTAGCAACACAAGAATGGCAAGTGAATACAGTACGAGATAACTCGTAGTTGGCGTCCTTGAAAAGATCGCTACCTACGAGTTATCTCGTAGTCGGCAGTCAACGTGTTAATTAACGTGTTGGCAAATGTATAATTATATCAGACTGTGTCAGTATTATAGTTGTTTAGACTAAAATCGGGGAAATGAATAAAAATGGACGCTAAGTGGCATATCCGCAGAAAGGCCGTACTGGCAAATTTTAACTTGTAAATTCTGAAGCGTTTCTTCTGGAATTACTGTGTTTAAAATTTCAGACCAATAAATCAGCCAACTAATTAACTAAAATCTGGCACTCATATTTTAAAGAAAACAGCACTAATGACAACTTACATGGCTTCAAGTTGCTGTAAGTTGGTGACCGACCTCTCTGTAGCTCCGGGTGCACCCATCGAATCTGCATGGCTGAAGGGACTCATTTCGGAAGGCACTTGATATCTGTTGCTTATGTGAAGTGCCTTAAGCCGAGCAGCCATGCGGTCTTCTGTAATGCACATCTTTTGAGGAGCTGTCCTAAAATAAATCAGTAAATGATGTTAAAGAAAAATATACATAATGCATGCCAAGAAACAAATGTAAAAAAAAAAAAAAAAACTTCAGCAAGTGATCTGTTATTAACATGGCAACTTCAGCATTAAATTATTTTTTCAAGAAAATAGAACAATTTTTCTTTAACGCCCCGTGTATGGAGTGAATTTCGAAACAATTGAAATTTGATGAGATAAAGTTTTGGTGCAAGGAGGAAAGAGAGCCCTGCATTTGAAAACTTTCAAGAATTGCAATAAATAAAAAAAAGTTTCTTTATGTTCAATATTATATTAGACCTTGTCTCTATGAATCTAATTTCAATCATTTTAATAAAAGATGTTATCTATGTATAATTGTTATGTCTTATTCTTGCTACTAATACAGATAATAGACCAAATCTTTTTGAATTGCTGATAATAATTCAAACAATATTTGGTTCTATTAAAAAAAAAACAATGGTAATCTTGTGATAAAAACACTTCAGTTTACACAGACCGCAGTTACACTTCAGTTAAGCAACATATCAGATACGCCAATGAGGCGTATCTGATGTAAAGCAATTTTTTTCTTCTGAAGTACAGTGCATACTGTGGTGTGGATTATCTCCCAGAAAATACAATACAGTAATTTAAAAAATTACGCATATACAAGTATATACAGAGAAAATGATTTTCTTTGCAGAAAATTATAAACTTTAGGCTTTGTGCACCACACCTTAAGATTTTTTGATTTGAATAAAATTTTGTCTCATACTTGTGGGGTCTATACAGGAAGCTTTTTTATCTACTTAATAGATCACATTTAAAAGCCAAAGTTTAAAATTACGAGGATGAAGTGTAAATGTATACACAAAAATGTTACACACGTGCAAATGGATAGAGATTCTTTACATTCGGTAACCCTAAAAAATTTTAGTGATTAATGCATAGAGCAAATTATGCCCAGGTATGCTATTCTAATTTTACTTTTTTACTGATAACAACTTATGTTATTTTCTCAAGTGCTTTTATATGATTGTTTTATTACATGATGTTTGGACAGATCTAAAATTAGTTTTTAAAAACTGTTAAACATTTACACATTTTTCCATACATGCAGTTAAAAATAGGCGGTTGTTAGTCCCGTTTTGTGACAAATTTTTTTGATTTGAAGTCTAAATTTCCAACTTAGTGTACTAAATTTGATGCCTACAGTTTGGAATCGCATTAATGCCTTTTTTTCCTGACTCCTTTAGGTTAAGAGCTGTAATTGGTCCCAAAGATAAATTTGCAAAAGTAATTTCCAAATACAAACGACTTCGTCTTTAAAAAATTATTTTCATTTGTTTTATTAATATGCTATTGGCAGTGTTTAAGATACAGCAATGAATACCGACAGTGTGTTGAAATTTTTTTTTTTTTTTTGAATATTTGAGTCATTAGAAATGGCACTTGGGTTGTTTGATTTAATGCCTATCTACTTATACCACCAGGGGCATGGGTGCCCATATACGAAATTTTAAGGGGGGGCTCAGATGTTTTCCTCATAATTTACAGTAAAATATATATATATATATATATATATATATATATATATATATATATATATATATATGAAGGGTCAGGGGGAAAACCACGGTAGTCCACTTTTTGTTGAATTTAAACTGATGCTACCACCTGTTAGAAAAATAAGTGTAATTTCGTTTAGCGTTTAGTATATGCAATATTCGTGAAAAAATACTGTAGTCCATGTATTATTGTCATTTTAGAACAAGTATACTGGGGAAGTTTATGAGTTCGTAAAGTTTAAATTTCGTTTTTCTCAAAATGAATCAATGTGACTACCGTGGTTTTTCCCCCTGACCCGTCATATCTATATGTATGTATGTATGTGTGTGTTTCTTTGATTTACTAAGAATATGAAAGTGTGATTTCTTACTGATCGGCCCTCCTCCTGCTGTTTCTTTGTTTTTTTTATTCTATTTTTGTTGTTAATTGTTTGGGCTGATATTTTTTTTTTTTTTTTTTGAGGTAGGGGTATCAAAAAAGAGATGCAATGAACTGTTTTCAGTGGGGTAGAATCTTCGTAATTTTGGGGGGTCCGGGGGCTTCTCCCACGGAAAATTTTTTAAAAAAGGTTTTAAAATTTTTCATTTTGAGGCCTTGAATGGCGCAATTGGGACTTCAAAAATATGTTGGAAAAATAAGGAAACAAAAAATTTATAAATGTTCTGCATTCTTTTGCAAATTAAGATCAATCAAAATATGTATATTTTTTGTAGTTTAACAAACGATTGACATTAATCGACAGAGAGGAAGAACGAGGGAGGAGAAAAGATAAACACATCACTTGGTTACATTGATTTTCAGTATAGTTACTTAGTAGTTTTGATCAATTCCCAACTCACGGACAGAAACAGCACTTAAGAGTATAAAATGACCAATAGTATGAAACGTATAAACTTCTTTAAAAGGAATAGCGTAGAAATTTAAAAAATGATTGACGAGAGACAGGGACGTCATTTCAAGTTTTTCCAGGGGGGGGGGGGGGGGCAAAGGGTAAAAATGCAATGCAATTTCATCAGAAATCAACAAAACCACGCCCACTTATATGTAAATACATTGATTTCTCAAAGTCATGGGGGGCAATAGACCCCCCTGCCCCCCCCTAAATGACGGGCCTGACGAGAGAGTAATATTCTGGCCATTAAATTAATTCATAGCAGGGTCCGCGCTTAGGATTTTTAGTTGTTAGCCAGTAAATTAGCCAAATTTCAATTGTCTTAGCCAAACTTCAAGAGTTATAGTCAAAGAATTTTAATTATTTGTTCTTTAAATGTAATACATGTATTTTTCCCCAAGTGAACATTTCTGACAATTTTCCATTCGCCAATACTTTAGCCAAATCAGATTTTTTTTCGCCGAATTTTCTATTTTATCGCATTTGGCGAGGTGGCGAATGCTTAGCGCGGTCCCTGCATAGTTTATTTATTTGATAAGAAATATAATTGAAGCACTTTTTAAGGAGTTTCAAAAGCAGGGTTCATAATTATTTTTAAAAATGAAAATTAAGGACTTTTTAAGGGCTCCCAAAATTTTTTAAGGGCTCGTAGGAAAATATTTGAATAGCTTTAGGAACACAATTTTGCTATAAAACACTTTAAAAATAATGCAACAATGGTTCAACTTTTTAAACTTATTTTGTGTTCAATTTTTTGAACAATATTATTTAGTTCAGTCTCCTTCTCATGAACAATTTTTCTAATTGCATTTGCTTTAATAAATTTCTGAACATCTGTTCTTTTCCCCCTTCATCACAGCGGGGTGCCCACAAAGGGGGATTATGGCGCAAGTGGCACCATAAAATTTTTTTTTTTTTGGGGGGGGGGGGTTAAAACTAATTTATTTATTCATTTAAATTGTTGATTAATTAGCTTTTTTTAATTAAATTAGTTACAGATTTTTTAATGAAAATTATTCATTAATTGATATTTTAATTGAAATTAGTTCTTTTATTTCTTTATTATTATTTTCTATTTATTTATTTATTTATTTATTTTGTGTGTGAGTGTGCTTGGAATGTCTGGAAGAGAAAAAAAGCGATTCTGTTCTACGCATAATTAGTACTTCTAAAAAATTACTAAGAGATAAAAAATAATAGTTATAATTTAAAAAAATAAATATTTTTAAAAAATATAAATAAAATAAAAAAGAGGGGTAGAAATAAAAAATAAAAAGGACAAGAGGGTTGGGAATTTTTTTTTTTTTTTTTTTTGGGGGGGGGGGGGAATTTGCGCCATTGAGCTTGGGGGGATGGGCACCTCAGCATCACAGAGATTCTTAGCAGAAATTTTTAAGTTTTCAACGTCTATTTCTAACGCACTTATTCATCTACTTCTTGCTATTTTCAAAACACAAAAAACTCCACAACACACGTGCGTCTCTTCCTCCATCACCTAGGCATAAACAGAGAAATCAGTTGAGTTCAGTTGTTATGTGTCTGTTGAAGTTACTGAGATGTATAACCAAGTGGAGTTGTACCGCATAGGTATAACGGGCAAAAAGAAACCTTGGATAACACTCGCCATATCTGCCAACATGTCTTCTTAGAAAATCTTACAATTTCCCCTATGAAACTGTACTAAGACAATAATCAATTCTTTAATTAAAATTAGACATTAAATAAGGTATTGTAATTATATCACTGTCACTTTCAGTAGTTTTCTTTCATTTTAATTACCATTTTAACTTTTCTTTAGATTTTCAATTGAATAAATTCATTTCAGTTAGTTATACAATTTTCGGTAAAGTATGTTCTGAATAAATATTTTCTGTATTCTGTCTAAAATATTAAAATACTTTCAAGATGAAAGAGGGCCGAAATCTCAACACAGGAAGCAATTGACAAAATGTTAAAGGATTGAAATGTCAAACAAACGAAGCGATTTTACCAGAATCGCGGTTAAATGTAACATGTAAAATGGGGAGGAAAAAATGAAAAATTTATTAAAATAAATAATTAAATGTGATAACCTAAGGTAGCATTTGTTTATGTAACCTAAAATTTTCGCAAATATTAAAATATTTGTACGATGCAAAATGATTGCAGTCTCAATCACATGAACCAGTTTTCCGCGAAGTACACGCTCAGCGCTGAAATATGACGACGTTTAGGCTCTACCTCGCGTTTTAACACATGTATCGATGGATTTTAAAGAAGCCTAGTCGCTGAAATTTAGTTATGTAAAAAAAAAAAAAAACCACACTGGAATAGATGAAAAATCTGTAGAAAACGTACGATTTTACACCTTTTCTGTACGATCGTAAAATAATGCAAAAAACGTACATTGTACGGCCAAAACGTACAAGTTGGCAGGTAAAAGCTGGAGTGACTCCAGCTTTTAATTCATGGTGAAAAAGAAAGAAAAGATAATTGAAACAGTGTTTTAAAAATTAAGGAAATTTTCAAAAATTGAGGACTTTTTAAGGGTTTTTTAGGGACCTTAATTTTGCTTGATAAAATTAAGGGTTTCTTAAGGAAGTACGAACCCTGAAAAGGTATTTAATTATTTTCAAAGACTCTAGAATAGGCCTTACCCCCCCTCCCCCCGAATGTTCTGTCCTGTAAAACAGAAAAAGAAGTTTTCGTTTTTTACAAATTCCAAATACCAAACAATGTCGAGTTTTCTTGCCATCCTCGAATCCGCCCACTCTTTCTCCTAACCGCTAGTCCGCAGACATGGGACAGTTTCCTATGTAAATGCTGCGTCTGTCAACCCATGAATCTGCCTTTGTTTTTCTATGGAAGAATGTAGGAAGAGACACAATGTTAAACTTCTGAAAGCGATTTCAGTGCCAATTGGAGTTATTAAAATTTGGCATTTTTTATAATTTATTCAATAATGAGTAAAGAAAAAATGTTTTCCGAATAAATAGTACTAAAAGCAAAAAGGTACTAATTTCCAAGGGGGGGGGGGGGGCTCGAGCCCCCCCTTGCCCCCCTTATGGGCGCCCATGACCAGGGGTGATTGTGAGTTCATAAAAAATACCTGAACGTTTTTAAGGAAAAATGGAGGGGGGTGAGTGTTTTTTTTAAACCAAGGCCTCTATTACTTAATCACACCTAATTTTATAATTATACATACATAATAATTAATTTCCTTTCATAAACTACCACATTTCATATATTCAAAGTCTTTAGACAAAATATTGTACATGCATTTAATTAAATTGTAAATGAGTAATAAAGTTACTTTTGAGCTGGTGAAGAGCAATTATCTCCAAAAAAATATTTCAGGGAGAAAGCAAAAGTCTAACAGAATTACTGTTTGTTGTGCGAAAGCATTTAAAAAGTAATGAAAGTTGCATTTGTTACACATTTTGTTGCATTTCATTTGTTTGTCTCCTAGCTAAGGGTAATAAGCATCATAAGTTCAAAAGTGAGAAAAATTTGATTCTCATATCGGATGCAAATATAATAATTTAGTAAGGTAAAAAAACAATTAGAATTTTCATCTTAATTTTTATTTGATGAATATTATTAATAATTATCGGTATAATCATCGAAAATTCGAAGAAGAAAAAAAAAATCCGGAGGTGGGAAGATAAAAGCATAACTAAAAAAATTTTATTTCCGGTATTTTCGAACATGAAAATACCGGAAATCCGGTAAAATACCGGAACACAATCACCCCTGTACCACACGCCATCATGACACTTAATTAAATTCTTATTTCTAACACTGCATACATGAATGAGTTGAACAATAATCATGAACAAGAAAAAAAAAGTTTCAGTTAGCAAATATTTACTCACTCAGGAACATCCAGTTCACTCTTTCTTTTTAGGTGTACATTCACAGTTGTTTTGTTGGAGCCGAGATTGTTCAGGAGCTCCCAGCTGGTGGCCGTTTGAGATGTACAGGGATCGGGAGGATAAAAGGGTGCAGTAAATCGTATGACGGGATCAGTGGGGACAGCTCCGCTTTCTGTACCAGCCCACGGCATCAAACTTGGTACTGTGTGGGCCCAGGAACTGGTACAAGTAGGGCCGTAGAGTGCCACAGATACTGGAGGAGAGGGTGAAGGAACCATGGCAGGACCTTGAGAGCTAAATTTCCAGAGTCATAAGAAACATTAAAAACATTCCCCCCCCCCTAAAAAAAAAAGTTGACAAAAATATTTCACTAGAATCAGTACAAATATTGAAACTGAAGTTTATTAGAATAATATGGTTAGGTTGACAATGAAATAAATAAAAATAAAATTAAGTGTCGTGCAAAGAACTATTAATCATTACAGGTGGTGATCACACAACGCCATTTTATGTAGCACTGAAAAAAATTATAAATTTATTAGCCTGATAACAACAGCTTGTTTGCTTTTGAAATAAAAGCAGTAAATTTCGCGACTGCTTGGTTAATTTGTTGGGGGAAAAAAACTTGCTAGTAATACAGCTCTTATATTGCAATGGCCAGGTAAACAGCAGAATCTAAATTTTGTGTTTTTCATTTTTTTTTTTTTTGCACTTTTGTCAATTATTTGCTCTAGTTTTATCATAAAAACATGTTTTGGGTGAAAGTAAAGCATGAAAAAAACTTTAAATTCCTGTACTTTACTGTTGTTTGTGAAATCAATAACACATTTCCTCAGAAACTCAACCTTTTTTTCGTAGATACTGCAATTTACCTGCTCACGGCAGTGCAATGGACAGAGAATATAAATGGAACTTTGAATACAATTATTCAAATAATGAGGTAAAAATTGAGTAGATAGACGAACCAAAATGTCCTCATGCTAAAGTTAAAATAGTCTAAATACTAGTGAACTTATTAAATATTTTTTATGATTTTAGTTGCTTGAACTATGCTAAATATCTGTTATTTCATTAGTACACTAAGGCAGCTTCAAAGTTTACCTGGCAATAGGAATTACAATGATTGACTAAAGCTATTGTGTTGTGCTTCAAACACTAAGGACTTTAAATTTAATTGTAAATGTAACAACATTTGATTGTTCAGATTTTGTATACACAATACACATCTTTGCAAGACCACAATTTGGTATTACTTGACAATTCAGTCAAAGAAGGGAGATCTTTCAAAGAAAGAATCATAATATCTCACTATGGAAGCTGAATTTATAGCAATAACTAAAGATGGGAAGGAGATAACATCATTTCATCAATTCTTAGAATAAAGTTAAGTTTAAAATTGACAATTCCCTCTTGTCAAAATCTATTTTGTAATTTGGTAAACAAACAGCAATTGATTTTGTTAAATTCCCTATAGAATATAACAGGTTGAAACATTTACGCAGCAAGCATTTTTTTTGGAAGGGGTTAAGAAAATGTTTTAAAAATTATCTTAATTAGAAATGTGATTTAAAAAGCTCCTCTCCTATTGTCAACTGTTTTAGGGTCATTTTTGAAAAATGAATTCCAATTTTTTGAATAATATGATACTGTACGTCACTAGTTGAATAAAATCTATTTCTTAACAAATTAAGAAGTTTTGTTTGACATTAAGGAAACGGCTTGCATTAGGCAAAAGCTTATTATTTCTAATAGAGAAATAATTCTGTGGATTTAACTTCATAATTTTTTGTATAAGTAGCAATTTTATACAAGCATTTTTTGTAAGCTTAAAAATGCAGTGTAAATTTCATATTTTTGCAAAAATTTATTTTTAAGCATTCATACCTTTCAAATGGAATAGGAGGTGCTTGTACATTGGGTGCCGAAACCATACCATTGGGCCATGATGACACATTAGTCGGCATGTAAGCACTCATATTTTGAAATGGCATCCTAAACAAGAAGCAAATTCATACAAAGTGAAATCAAACTTTGAAAACATTCAACCAAAGGCAAAAAGCATTCTAAATGTTACTTTAAAGCTGATCGTAATATTCCTTTAACCTTAAAGTTTATTTTGCAAAGGTAGAATAAAACAAGGAAAGGAACAAACTGCCAACTCAGCTTATATAAACCCTTCTTGCACAAAAAAAAAAAAAAAAAAAAAAAAAAAAAAAAAAAAAAAAAAACTTGATTTTTAACATTAGAAGGTTTTCTGCCATTTTATTCCTTTCTTTTTTAAAAGATTTATTTTCAAAAATCCTGGCAAAACATTTGATTTTTTCAGGAAATGAGAGTTTGACTCATACGCAGGTCCCTGTGGCAGAAAGCTGCCGACACGGCGACATTGTCACAGAATCAGGGAGACAGTGTGCAGAAAGATTTTTGTGATTGGGAGGAAAAAAAATAATATAAAACAGCCACCAGAAAAAAACCTATGAATCTATAGTATTAATGTTAACATTTTTATAAATATAAACACCTTGTCTTACTGTAAAAGGATTGCATATAAAAATTTATTATTGAAGAATATTCTAGTGTTGCAGAAATAAATTGATTCTAGAAAATTTGTCGCAGAAAGCTGAAAAAAATTCTGCCACAGGGACGTGGGTTATTTCCCCCCCCCCCCACACTGATTTTCCTACTTATAGTAGAATTGCATATCACTAGGGAACTTACAAACAAGTATATACAGTAACTTTTAATCACACAGGTAAATTTAATGATATATTAGTGTATTAGTTTAGACCTTAAAACTTAAATTATAAAAAGTATGCATGCGCATGGGCAGAAATTCTCCCATCTCTCCTAATGACAGTTTTACCATGTCTCAAATGTTGCAATAGCAAGGGACACTACAATGCACTACTATCTGGGTGATGCTAAGGAATTCAATTATGGATATGATAAATGTTTTACGTATTTCTGTTATAGGTAAAGGGCCTAACCAAAGGGCCTTTTCACCTGCAGTTAGAAACCGTTCTGATTTTATATTTTATCTGTCCAATTATTTTTTGAAAAAAAAAAAAAAAAGGTACTTGCGTATTAACTCCACCGCAGCTACTGATTTAGTGGTTGAAACAGATTTGGTAGTTTTAGATTTTTGAGTGCGCAATCAAAAAAAAAAAAAAAACCCCGCCAAATCTGCAGCTGCGGTGGAGTTAATACATAAGTACCCAAAAAACACACACAATTTCATGTTTTTCTGATTGCTACTCCATTTTAAATCAACGATTAGAATTTATAAGAACAATTCAGATTATAAAAAGCATAGTACCTGGAATTGAGAGAAGAGAAATTACCAATCATTGAATAAACGGAATTTTGCTGCATGGTTAGACGATAAACAGCTGCAATGGTTAAAATATATATAAATATACAGATTAAAGCAAAATTTTAAAAACGAGCAATTATCTATAATAAAACAACTGGTTATATTTTAAGCACATGGATAAAAATAATATAAATCAAAAAATTACAGAAGTCTCTTCATAAAAGGACCTCAGGACATTTTGGTGCCTATGATCAAGTTAACTTAGAAATACCGGAATCTTCATACAAAATTGAAAAACAAATGTTTCATATCTTCAGGAATATAGGTAGTACGTTTAAAAAAATATGTACAGTAATTACACATAGCGGAAAAATTAATTTTTGAAATTTATAGGTGGCTTATTCCAAGCTATTTCAAATGAGTTATGGTCAAAAAATGTTTGTTTCTCATCCCTTTTTTTGGTCTCTTAAATGTATGGGTGATTTAATTTTTATGTGGAAATGTCAGGTGAAGCTAATACTTGTAATTAAACATAACTATTTGTATCTTGTTCTTTATTTAGCAACCTATTTTATTGTTTTTACTTTGAATTTGTGTTTTGGAGTTACACCAAGATGAACTCCATACGAGAACATTAAAGAAAAAAGCTATAGAAACAGAGATTGAACTATTGAATTGAACTTCAATACAAGAAATAAAATGAAATATTTCACACTTAATCATCAAGAATAGGTAAGGAAGGGAAATTATTCAAAAAACTAGGTGAAAATTAATTTAAAACATTCCCCAAAACATAAATTTAGGCTCATTTTAAAATAATCTTGTTTGACATTATTGAAAGATCAATGGGATCTTTGCTTTCAAACCCCTCACCTATTGGGAGGGGGGGGTGAGGTTCAACCATGGACGGACTGGGATGAAAATTCAGCCCTGGCATATTTTTTCAGATGCAGCCCCGGTGGGACGGGGGGTGTCTGCCGGTGAACTAAAATCATGAACTTCTCCAAATTATTATACCCAAACAATTTTGAAATTTATTTACTGAGACCACACTGAGGGCAGTAGCAGAATGCAATTTAATATAAGTTTAATCGTGAGTGTATTTATTACTCAGATCGAATTTTGTAGTTTTAAAATTGTATTTCAAAACTAATCTTCGAAAATGTTAGGAGAAAAATGAAATTCGAGGGAGGTACTCAACCTTCCGTTTCCCAAATCGTAATTTGTAAAGGGCATCTGTTGTACATTAATTAATAGTATAGAAAACGGGGTCCAGGCGGTCCTCCCCCGAGAAATTTTTTTAAATTGTAGCTCGAAAAATGCACTTTTAGACGATCTTTGCAAAAATTCAGGGAACGAGGATTCGAGGAAAATTTTCGAATTAATCTTAAAAATGCAATTTAGACAATCTTAGGTAATCTAAACGAGGTTCCAGGGAGAGCCCTTTTTCAAAATTGAAATCTTAAAAACGAAAATCTAATTATCTCCGATTATGATAGGGAGAATGGGATCAGAGACACTCTCTCGAAAATTCGTTTTCGAAAATTTAGCTCTAAACAAGCAGTTTTGGAAGACCCTTGATGATATAGGGGCAAAGAGATGTGGGGGATAAAACCGAAAAATATTTTGAAATTAAAAAATAAATAAAAAAACCCTGCAATTGTTACTGTAGGTTATCTTTTGGTACATTTAGAGGATCGGCAATTTTTCAAATTGATAGCTCCAAAAATTTAAGCTTAGTATTCAGTATAAAATTTTAAATCCTGCTGACTGTATTTTAACTTCTTATCTTCTTAAAGCGTATTCCAGAGGCCTACGTTTTGTCCCCATTTTGAAGGGATTTTTATAATAATATTTTTATTAAAAAAATTAAAAATATGTAAATATGTCACCAAGTGTTTACTCCAAGAAGGGCGTCTGAACGATAAAGGATTGTCTTCCCTGACGAACGTCTTGTATTACATTCATTACACCCGAGGCAAGCAGGTGGCAAGAGATGGCACAAGACTTCGTATCCTTTTTGCTAACTATGCACAAAAGAGAACCACGCACATGATGGTTAGGAACCCTTCTAATGATAAGCATCTGACAGACAATTGACCTAAACTCATTCAGAAGTACATCTACAGTAGATTGTTGATATACTCGAGCAAAAGTTCATCAGCTTGTTTTTTTTGCTTTGGCGGCCCTTTCTTCAAACATTAGAAATAGATGGGCCACTCCCTTTCTGCAGTCGAACTCTAGAAATTTTGCTCCTGTCGTCTCGACTAGGGTTGGGTTTCTGACGTCAAAAACCAGTATTTTACATGACATGTCGAAAACCTGTCAAAAACGTCAAAAACCTGTTGAAAACTCAAATACAGTGGTTATTGAGATTTTTTATAAACATATAAGGTTTCTCATCCTGAGAAATATTAAATAAAAATTTATGGATCATTCCATATGAAGTCAACAAATGGGTCGTGCCGCACCATTTTTGATTTTGATGATATTTGGTAAGTAATATGCACCAACAGTAGCGTACATAGACTAAGGTGCGCTCCCTAGCAAGATTTGTAAGTGCGCCCCCCACCCCCCTATTAAAATGTAAAAAATATTTTCCCCGTGTAACCTTTAGTGCTATTTTTCTGGATCGGGCGCCCTCAAACCTCTTGCGCCCCCCCGCGCCGCGGGGGTTGCGGAGGTGCTATGTACGCCACTGTGCACCAATATTCTATACTTCCAAACTGTTTTGTTTTTTTCTCGAAAAAATTTTATTCTCGAGATATAGCCATTTTTTGCTCCGCCGATGAGTAAAATTCGGCATTTTTGATTTTTTTTCTAAGAGCTCTGGAAAATTTATTTAAAATGGTAGAAAGATCAAACATGACTTATTTTAAAGCTAAAAGAATGAACTTTGACTTGTGCATAAAAAGAAATGGTTTAAGTTAAGCCGAAATATAAATTTTCCCGGGTCAATTCGCAGTTCGAAAAGTGCCGTTTTCGTCATTTCAAGCATGAAAAAGTATATGAAGGACTAACAGTGGGGTTCCAATTTTTTTTTCTCTTGCACCCAGACGTAGGTACTAGAAGCACAGAAAAGAATAAGATTATACAAGTAGTCCTTCATTACGAAAAAATTGCTTAAACTTGAGAAAAAATGAAAATTGGTATTTTTCACTCCCCAAAAACGGCGTGTGGAACAAGTAGTAAAAATTTACAAATGCATGGAGTAAGAAGGTGTTATATTGCCCTTTAAAATGAAACAAAAACTGTCTTGTTATTCCAAGGCATTAGAGAGCTATAAGCTTTTAAACTATGAGAAAAAATGAAAAATATCCTTTTTCACTTCCTAAAAACGGCCTGTGAAATAGGTTGGTAGTAAAAATTTGAAAATGTATGGAGCAAAAAGGTATTACAGTGAACTTTAAAAGGAAACAAAAACTGTCTTGTTATTCCAAGGCATTAAAGGGATATAAGCCTTCTAAGTAAGATGATTATTATTTAAAAAAAAAACCTTAAACTTGTGAAAAAGTGAAAAATGGCCCTTTTCACTCTCCAAAAATAGCCTGTGGAGCACTTAGTAAAAATTTGCAAATGCATGGAGGAACAAGGTGTTACATTGCCCTTTAAAACGAAACAAAAAGTATCTTGTTATTCCCAGGCATCAAAGAGATAAGGCCCTCTGAAAATTGAAAATTCATGCAAGATTGTTTTGGCATAAGTTAAAGCAATTATGAACATAAATAAAGTCTTTTCATGCAAGAACTCTAAAAATATGTATCATCAACAGAGGTCGAAATTAGTATTAGTGAGTTAGGTGCGAATGGCACCTTTTTTTTTTTCTTAGTTGCCAAAATAATTTCCTTGGTTGCAATGTCCAAATTACGTTGATTAGGTGCATAAATTTTGTTAAGATTTACATAAATTATATAATAAGCTTGAAAATTTGAATTTTAAAGATCTCAAATGCAAATGTGACTATTACTGTAATAGAATTAAATGAAAAGAATACCCCTAAACACCCCCCCCCCCCCCCCCCCAAATATCCCTCTATTTCTCTCTCAAAAAGGAAAAAAAAAGAATAATTATATTTTTTTTGCTAATAAACTTGGTTGTATTTTGCCTTTTATCTGCAGTCTTCTTTTTCAAAAATTTTCTACACTGGGTTCGGGCTTTATATGACTATGTAGTTTTTTTTCTTTGATGTTGAATTATTCTTTGAGGATCAATTGTTATTTTTTTTACAAATCTAATAAACATGTTAACATATTTTTTCACTTGAAACACTCAGAATGGCATTCAGAGGTGGAGAGAAGGGGTAAAAACAGATTTTTGATAAAATGTTTTTATATTTTTATTTTTCTTCATATTCTGATACAAATTTTCAAGTACTGTTGAGCTAAAAATATAGAACTGTGGATAAATAAATGCTCAACATAAAAAAGATTAAAGAATATTATACATGACAGCAGAAGTTTTGGACTACAAGAACCAATTTTAATTCCAACTTTTTTTACTTTTTTTACGGAGCGGGGGGGGGGGGGGGGCTTAAAAGACAAGGGGTGCAAAAAAATATCCTTGTATTTTAGTTGAATAGGCTTTGCACAACATAAAATTTATTTATTTAAACCCCACCAGTCACCACCGTACCTACCCTGATGAGGGTTTAACCGGATGTGGTGGCTGGGAGGAATGAACAAAACAAATTACATGGAAAAAATAATAATAAAAGGAAAAACAATTTTGATATATACAGAAAAAGACAATAATATAACATTTGAAGTTTTAGGCAGGATATTTGAAGTCTTCTATTTGAGTGCTGAGTAAAAACATTATTTTATGAAGATTCTTGCGAGTAGCTGGATGATGAAGAATATGAGCTATATTTTTGGATACAGGAAGGTTGGAATTATATATGCAGTGGAAAGAGCTAGTTAATGGACAATTGAATACGTAATGTTCAGGAGTTCCAAGTTGGGTGGCAAACACATAATGGTGAGCTTATTATTTTGAATCTGTGCAGATATGAAGGAAATGGACCATGTGCACTGAGAAATTGTACTTCCATAGGATGTTTGCATCGTGGTTTTAGCTTGACTTTTGGTAGGATTTCGTGAACTCTCCGACCGGTTTCTGCAGTGTCCCAGATTTCCTGCCAATTTTGAAGAAGATTAGACCAAAGGTGATGTTTGAGGAAAGATTTTGGTAGAGGAATTTTGAATACTAATGAATGTGCTGGGTTCATTGCTGCAGTTTTAGCTAAAAAGTCGGCTCGTTCATTGCCAAAGTGTCCCTTATGGGCTCTAACCCAGGATAGATTTATGTTTGGATGTTCTCTGCAGAGGGATTGGATGTCTCTGACTAACTTTGAAGAATGCATTGGGTCCTTGATTGCTTTAAGCGAAGATAAACTATCAGAAGATTGTAGTGTTGAAGGTAATGTTTTCTGATGCAATATAAAGTAAAGCGTGAAAGATTGAAAAAAGCTCCGCTTGAAATACTGAATTATACGCTGTAAGTTTGGCTGACCAATCGTAGACAACCTTATTGTTGGAGATGTGAGTAAAAGCTGAGCCGGTTCCATCACATATTTTCGATCCGTCCGTGAAAATCCCAGTGTGCAGTGTTAAAATATTCGGTTCTTCCAAACTAATATTCGGAGTAGCGAACTGTATTAAAGGATGTTCAGTCCATTTTTGGCTTGCTGCTTCAAAGTCATTGGATGAATTGACATTATTAAGGGATACTTCTGCTGTAGTTTTCCTTATGAAGACATTTCCTAAAGTTGATTTTAGATTAACTGTAAGAGCAATGGGGGGAATTCCCGCAAGGACATGTAAGGTGGTATGAGCTGATGTTTTATATGCTCCCAAAACAACAAGAAGGAAATGGCGTTGAATGGTAGCTAATTTCTTTAGGTCTTTCTGCTTTAAAAATGGGCCCCATACTGCAGCTGCGTAAAGAATTGAAGGTTCTATCACTGTTTGATATAATAATCTGCGTAGTTGAATATTAGCTCCCCAAGATTTTCCAGAGATGCATTGCAACATAAAATTTAAGAAATTATCAGAAGAGGTACAACCGAGAAACAGATGAAAAAAGATTGCTGCACACCTGCAATGTGCTAAGCCTTTTTCCCACGTGCATGGGAAATCGGACAAAAACGAATTAATCTGCAGCGTTTTTCGTAGAATTGTCATTAATTATTGCACTCAAACAGTAAAAAAAAAAAAATCTCAGAAACATCGATTACGGCGATTTAATTAAAAATTGCGTAAGAAAATCAGCTTGAGCGTTAAAAAAAGTCAAACTGCAAAACACGTCAAAGGCATTATGTATATCAATATGCGAGAGATGAGGCTTTCATTTAGCAGTTTAAACTTCCAAAAAAGCTTAAACAGTTGTAGATTTTTTTGTTTTGTATGTGTTTGCCAAACCTTTGTCTCTCACCTGCCGCTCTGTGTTGACATGAAGTGATGAGTGAATCTCCATCAACTAGTGCAGAACAGCGATTTCCAGGAGAGGGTGGGGAAGAAAGGATTAAGGGGAAACAGGTGCAAAGGAACAAAAGGCACAGCATGTGCTGGTGATGTCTTTGGGGGGGGAGGAAAGAGGAGATACTGGTCATTCTGCTGAGGGCCGATTCTGCCATTATAGCAGGACGCTTTTCTGCTATTGTGAGGTTGATGTTCTGAAAACTGACCTTGAGCTACTGGAAAAGGACAGGGAAGCACAAGTTAGGCGTCAAAGTGACGACTAGTTTCAAAATCGCGGTCGTCAAAAATAAATTTAAAGTTGCAAAATACGACTAACGACCGCTAATTTCGAGCACTGATCATCAAATATATAATTCAAAATATATCGTAAAATGGTTGTAATTTATTTGTAATGTTGACACATCGGAAAAAGTTGTACTTAAAACCAGTGATCTGAATGTCCATATATCAACTAAAATTGGTTTTAAAATTTAATTGCATGTCGCTATGAAGTTTATAGTTTTACATTTACATTTGAATGAAATTACAAATTTTTTTACAAAAATCCGAAATTGCTCTTTAATTTTCGAAACAGCTACAACTAAAAGGGATTTTTGCTAATTGATTATTTGTTAGAGTTTATCGTCATAATATTTAGTTGTACATTCATTACAAATTAAAAGAAAACTCTGATAACAGAGACACTAAAAAAATTTTAAGTATAACTTTTTCAGATGTTTCTACCTCACATATAAATTAGACGTTTTACGATGTATTTTAAATTATATATTTAATGGGGATACATATTTTTTCTCTTGCAGTTCTTGCATAAAAAGACTTTATGTTCATAATTGCTTTAACTTATGCCAAAAAAATTTTTTTGCGTAAATTTTCGATTTTCAGAGGGTTATATCTCTTTTATGCCTGGGAATAACAAGACGGTTTTTGTTTCCTTTTAAAGTTCAAGGTAGTATCTTCTTGCTCCATGCATTTGCAAATTCTTACTACCTGTTCTACAAGCCGTTTTTGGGGAGTGAAAAAGGATATTTTTCATTTTTTCTCATAGTCTAAAAGCTTATAACTCTCCAATGCTTTGGAATAACAAGACAGTTTTTGTTTCATTTTAAAGGGTAACCTTCTTACTCCATGCATTTGTAAATTTTTACTACCTGTTCCACAGGCCGATTTTGGGGAGTGAAAAATACCAATTTTCATTTTTTCTCAAGTTTAAGCAATTTTTTCATAATGAAGGACTACTTGTACCATCTTATTCTTTTCTGTGCTTCTAGTATCTATATCTGGGTGCAAGAGAAAAAAAAATTGGAACCCCACTGTCAGTCCTTCATATACTTTTTCAAGCTTGAAATGACCAAAACGGCACTTTTTGAACCGCAAATTGACTTGGGAGAATGTATATTTAGGCTTAATTTAAACCGTTTCTTTTTATGCACAAATCAAAGTTCATTCTTTTAGCTTTAAAATAAGTCATGTTTGATCTTTCAATCATTTTAAATAAATTTACCAGAGCTCTTAGAAAAAAGATAAAAAATGCCGAATTTTACTCATCGGCGGAGCAAAAAAATGACTATATCTCGAGAATAAAATTTTTTCGAGAAAAAAATAAAACAGTTCGGAGGTACAGAATATTGGTGCATATTACCTACCAAATATCATGAAAATCAAAAATGGTGCGGCACGAAAATTTCTGAACATTTGTTGATTTTATATGGAATAACCCTTATGCATCTTGTCAATCAAGTTTAATAAACATTAAATTAATAAATTTAATGTAAATTATTTTTCATTCTTTTAAACTAACTTGTTTTGCTGTGAAAAAAGTTAAATATTAAAACTTAAATCCAGCTTTTAAAGTAGTTTTGTTTAAATGTTTATATAACTATCAATTAGTTATCTTATCAGTCAAGTTTAATAAAAATTAAATTAATAAATTTAATAAAAATTAATTCACATTCTTTTAAATTAACTTGTTATGGAGTGAAAAAAAGTTACAAATATTAAAACTTAAATCCAAATTTTAGAGTAGTTTTGTTTAAATGTTTTAATAACTATCAATTAGTTATCCTATCAATCAAGTTTAATAAAAATTAAATTAATAATTTTAATGAAAATTAATTAGCCAGAAAGAAAATTAGCCATTAGCAGATACCCTAAATATGGTACGAGGAGACGACGCAACACTGGCTGATGCCTGTCGAGCATAGCGTTCCCTAGTAGAGGATTCTAGTTTTTCCCCACATCATGATGCTGTAATGAAACACCTCTCTTCATATCTTCAACCGTTTCACTATTTGGCGTACCTAATGCACCCAATATATAAAGGAGAAATCCTAAATGATGAGCAAAAGGAAATAGCTCGAAAATGGTTGCTTGAAATCCAACAAAATTCTCTTGAGCATTTAATTGCATTTGAAGTCGAATCTGCCCCCTATCCAGGGACGTCATTTCAGGCTTTTCCAGGGGGGGGGACAAAGGGTCCAAACACAATGCAATTTCATCGGAAAACATTAAAAACCACACCCACTTATATGTAAATGCATTGATTTCTCAAAACCAGGGGGGGGGGCAATTGACCCCCCTGCCCCCCCTAAATAACGGGCCTGCCCCTATCCCAGTACCTACTTTGGAATTCAGAATATCCCGCAAAAACATGGTGGAAAGGTTAAAAAAAAAAGCAACATCTCTGCCGAATTTGTACAGTTGATGGTACAATTACATTCCAGCCCACGTAGCTCAGCATCTATCGAGATAATCTTCTCGAGTTTTGAACTCTCATACATTCTAAACTCAGAAATAGACTTGGCGTCCAAAAAGCATCAAAACTGGTCTTTTGTTACCGCACGCTACGCGGGAAAAACGATTTAGATTGGGACTAAATACCTTAAGTAACTGTTAACTTAAGATGGTTTATTTTATGTATGTAAGTCTACAAATAATACCAGGCAAATGTGCACTATGCAATTTCTGCTTTCTAAAATTTATAAATTGTAATTAGTTTCACGTTTTAATATACTGTTACTTATAATTAATTTTTATGCTATAATGATAGTAGCTTATTCATTTATTTTATTTTCCACAAGCATCTTGTAGTATCCCAATTGAAGGGCTTGGGAGTAAATAATGGTATCAGACAAATTCTAAAAATCGGACTATTTCAAATTAAAAAAAAAAAAAAATCACTTGTAAAAAATTATTAAGTATACCCAAGACACACAGCACTTAATTAATGTACCCACTTCGTTTTTTAAATAAAAAAACCTGTTACAGTAATTTCTCGAAGCAATAAAGTCATATGTTTGATTTTTTAAAATGCTAGTTACCATTATTTACTCCCGAGCCCTTCAATTATATTTAGGATTGCTTATTACACTTTATTTTAATAACCTAAAACTCCAAATGTTTACTTCAGTGTCTGAAATCAGAAATTGTAAAATTCATTTGAAAATGTATTTTGATTATCAATATCAAATTTAAACATGTTTTGGACAGAAATTTAGGTTTTTGACAATTATATCAAAAACCATGTCAAAAAGGGGTTTTTGACATGACGGTAAAAACCATGGGTTAAAACCGGATAAAACCTCCGACTGTCAAAAACTTGCCAACCCTGGCTCGACGGCCTTGTATTCGGTAGTTTTACGGAAAGGACTTTTTTTGATAAAAAAAAGGATTTTTTTTGATAAAAAAAAGTGGTTTATATGGGCTGGCCCTTTTTAGCCCAGCAAAGGACAGGCCCTTCTGGTATTTTCCCAAAGTCCCACCTAGCCAGTCCGCCGCTGAGTTCAACTTAAAAACAGCTAACTCTGATACTTGCAAATGATAATAGAAGTAGTCACAGTTTGATTTTATTTTTATGTAAACATTCATGCATACATGAAGTTAAATGATGAAAAACAGCTTTTAAAAACAAAAGAATTATTTTAATTTTTATAAAAGGGGGTTTAATTTTGAGCTTCAAGGGGGGGGGGGTCCAGACCTGGAGCCCTCCCCAACTCTTTCCTAAGTCACTGGGAAAATGCGAAGATCTTTTCCTGAGTTTCACTTGATTAAAATTGCATAGAAATCAATTATTAATAGTTCAATAGCATGATACAATCCAAATTTTGCAGGCTTGTGTAATATATATAAGTACAATTAAATGATTTGATAGCTTTGAGAGCTTAGCAGTTTCAAATGTCCATGTTGGTTTAAAACCCAGGTATTTTACCATTTAATTATTCTTATTCCTCGATTTATATTGTACGTTTATTTTACCTCACACTATGCAGTAAAATTATCATAACAAGCCTAATAAAGATGATTGAACAGTTTCATTGTTTGAAAAGCCAACAAACAGCTGTAGTTACTTTTAAATTGTGAATGTTTTTTCATCCAAAAAGTGCTTATTTCAAATATTTTTAGAAGTTGAAAATGTAGCTAAATTTAAGTTAATTCCACTAGATCCATAGCACGTATCATACAATAAATGATTTTAAGGAACATTTCAAAACAAAAACATGTCATTTCACCAAGTTTTACTAGTTCTTTTTACAACTAATATAAAAGCAAAACAGAGCAGACGTCAACAACTGTACAAAAATTCTACGCTAATTAAATTTTACTTTTAAACAACTTAGTTTAGAGATTACTTCAGGAAAAGTATAATTTATTTTCAAGTGTCAATAAAACAGCTTCTAAAATAGTAAAATACATGAAAATTGTTGCTTAAAAGGAAAAGTTTCCAAAATCTTTTTTAAACTGTTACCAAGAACTTGATGTGCTGGTTCTGAAGTTTCAAAATTTCTATCAAATCGTCTGTCAGACCTAAGTATTGATTTCCAAAAACCTTATAGCTTTAAAGAATACACACTTGTTAACTTAACTAATGACACTGAATTTTCTTTAAATTAAATTCGCCATAATAAACTCGAAGAGCTCAGAGACTTCACATAATTTGTTTTGAAAGCCAACCACAATCAAAGACATTCTAGCACTTTCGAGGTTGAACATATGAAGAAATTCGCTTGCGATAGCTAGTTCATACTTTGGCCACAGAAAGCAGGAAAGCGCTCGTTGGTGAGCTATTTGAAAGATTAAGTTCGACTAAAGTTTATAAAGTACCATCGCACATAAAAATCATTAAATTTCAAAGGTTCATAAAAGGAATTCCCTATGGTTAATTAAAACGATGAACTAAACTTTTAAAAACAAAGGAACGTTTAAATGAACATTTTAAAAGAATCGTTGGCATCAACTAACTTCATTTGCGGCCGAGCGGCCGTGTCAGTTTTCAAAATTTTTTTAAAAACATGTGTTATTCTTATCTGTCATTTTAACAGTGTACATAAAATTGTAATCATGAGTGCATTTGGTTTTGGTGATCAACAACAAACCACCCAAGCACCTTTTGGTGGATTTTCGTTTGGTCCTAGCAGGTACTGTACGCTTCATTAGTTAAGTGCGGGAAAAGATTGAAATATAGATACACTTTTGTAAAAACCCCTCTCCAAAAAGTTTCAGCGTTTTTTAAATGTATCTCTCAATTTATTTTTATGCATTTCTTTGATCACTGTAGCTTATTGTAAAAATGTCTATGAATACTCTATTTTATACATTTTCTAAAAGCTCTTTTTTGTCATTCAAAATGTAGAAAATTACAATTGAAGGCTTTAAAATTATTTATTCTTCCCCCAGCACCTCCACATCCAGTTTTACCAGTCAACCTACTTTTGGGACTTCTACATTTGGTGAGTTTCTCATTGATAATTAAAGGGAGGTGGGGAGATATTTTGTAAACATGAAACCTGTGTACTAATTGTAAAATAAAATGTAATAGGTATATCGCTGAAAAAATGAGTGCCAGACTCAGATAATGTAGATGAACATACTAATGCTCTTCGCCGAAATTGCTCAAACTTTGCAGCTAATTTTGATATTTTTAAACAAATTTCTGTGTATTATCAAATTTTTATGGCAAGCAACAAATGGAGAGTTCAGAATATAAGTGTGCCAAGTCCACTTTTAGTCATTTTCGAGCTAGTAAAGTAATAAGCATGCACTAACTATGTAAAGTTTCTGTGCAATAATGTACGAAGCTCCATTTCAGATAACATTCAAGTGTTAATGGGTAGGCCACTGCAACGAAATGGAACTTTAAACCTCTGTAGAGCACAAATAAAGCTTTTTGTGGGCTTGGGTCGCTTGTGTTCTGAGCCCTCCAAATGTTGGTTAGCTAATTTTGAAGTGCCTCCAATTAATATTACTTAAGAATTAGTAAATATAATTGAAAAATTCACAGCAGATTTTTTCTACTCACTTTCTACTTTCACATTTTCTGCTTTGAGTGATAAAAGACTCAAGCAGCGTTTTTTTATTCAGAATTTTGTGAAAAAATTGTTTGAGTTCATAGATGGTGTTTAATTTTAACTAGGTTTGGCGAACACCTGAATTATTCATAAATGCTTTTGTTCTTGTTACAAATACAGTCAAACTCGCTTATAAGGAGCACGGAGGGAGGAAACATGTTGCTTGTTAAATCCGAGTGCTCATAATAAACTGGTCCTTAGGGCCGGCTTGTAACCAGGGCTTAGGAGGTCAAATAAAATTGAGTTTACGTATAATTTAATTAATGCTTACTTTAATTACATCAATTAATTAAATTAAATACTTTTCTTTATTTAATGACAATTACTAACCCCCTCCCAGCAAAAAGTTCCTGGTTGCACTACAGTCTTAAAGGGGAGAAACAATAAACGGAAGGAAAAATAAAGAAAAAGATTCTTACCAAAACATTTATTTTTGTTCCTCAATCTACAGATTTAAAATAGCTTGGACCCTACACAGGTGCACATTCCCCCCCCCCCCTTTATCTGTAAAGAATTAGCCCCACCTGTTATACCAGATTTGTGAACTCCCTATTGACACAGGTATGCTGGTGGAATTTTTCATACATATATATTGAATCGCAGGGAAAAAAAAAGAAGCTAAGACAGGAATAAGACTAGAAAGCAGGGTTGCCACAGGATACTTAAATGCTACTTTTTGCTACTTTTTTGGACACAAGGCGACTTTAGCTACTTTTTTATGCAAAAGCAGGCCAAAAAGCTACTTTTTTTCACTGAATCTGCTTTTTTGGAGACTTTTCCCCCTTGACGTAAGTTTTCTTTTGAAACACCTGGAGATTTTCTTTCACCCATGGTTTTAAGTAATTTCCATTTCAAGAATAAAACCTTTCCTAAATAGACGTTATGGGCTGCACCGATCCACTGCATCTAATCAACAAGTTGGGCGTGGTCTAAGAGATGCGAAAACGAAAGTCAATCTTGTATGGAACTGATTTGTATACTTCGTACATTACTGGTATCTGCGCTGTTCCAGAAGCTGAAACCTTATACAGTGCGATGCAAAAGAGTAGACAAAATGCAAATATATGAATAAAAAGAAAACTATACAGCGAGATGCTTTCAAATTTCTGCTGCAGGTAGACAATATTGTCCCAAATATGTGTCTGGAGTTTTTAAAAAAATAACCGAAACAAAAATCGGAAATTACAAAAAACTTTTCTTTTTTTTTTTGCTGTTGCAAAAGTTTAGACAAAAGTCAGATTTTATGCAAAGGTAATTGTTGGAGAAAAGGTGGGACTTTTTGCTTCGACTTATAAGGTGCAGAAATTGCTGAATGAATAATCAAACTTCCATATCTCTGTAGTTCTCGTGTAAAGAAGAAGAGAAAGTTTGGAAGTCGAAATTTGGAAATGAATCCACTTTGCTAATTTTTCATCTTTTAAATTGGGCCTAGTATGATATTTCATTGTTTTTTAGCCTACTTTCCCGTTAAAAATAAAAGAAAGACGAAAAAAGTATTAAAAGTGGCTCAATGCATCTAAAAAATATCTCCAAGTTAAAAAAAATATCGCCAAGTCCGAAAAAAAAACCCAAAAAGAAATAAAAAGGTAAAATGAATATCGAAAAATTTAAAATTTGAAAGTAGGGTATTGAGATGGTGAATTTGTGTGTCGGTCGGTCTGTCTGCCCCCACCCCCCTCCCCCAATAAATTTTGAATGAACATTCCGATTTGGACAAACTTTTTTTTTTGCTGGAAAGATCTCGGCGAGTACAGCTCATTCCCATATTTGATTTTTCGATTTGAACAATTTTTGGTTCAACTTTAAACCGTTCAAACAACCTGTCCCGCGATGCTAACTTTTGAGTGAACAGTCCGATTTGGACAAACTTTTTTTTTGTTCGAAAGATCTTATCAAGGATACTTCATTACCGTATTTAAATTTTCACTTTGAACATTTTTTCGTTCAACATTGAACCGTTCAAGCAACCTTTCCTCACCTAATAACTTCTGAGTGAACCATCCGAATGAAATAAACTTTTTTTTGTTTGAAAGATCTCGGAGAGGCTCATTCCCATATTTCGCTTTTTGATTTGAACCATTTTTCGTTCAATATTGAACCGTTCAGAAAAAAAATTTAATATTAGCGCCTACGGGGAATTTAAGTTGAATGTTGATCCTGAACTTAAAGTCACATTTCCTTCAAACTAACTTTCTAAAAAAATGGTTTTGATAAATAATGTTTGTAAAGTACTTTTCTGAATAATCTTCCGTGAGGACTCTGATTCCGACTCCTACTCCACAAACATGGTGGAAATGCAGACTCAGAAAAAAATGACTGACTATGCAGATGATTTTTTGTTTATTTATTCATTTGTTTTATTTTATTTATTTATTATTATTATTTCTTTTTTTTGGCAGACGATTTTTTTTGTAACAAAAATTCTTCATTCACGAGCACATTTTATTCTTTATTTATATTTAACAACTGGCAACGGATTAAAAGTGAAATTCAAGACATTTTATTAACGGACGAGTTTTTTTTTTCTTTCTTTGATAAAATGTGTTTTTTCACTTGTACTCTCTTTGTACTTTTATTTATTTATTTATTTATTTTTTTGAAAACGATTGAGGATTTTTTCTACGGAAGAACTGTAACAGTTACATTCTTTAAAAGGTGCGACAAAACTTTATTTATTCGTTTATTTACTTTTTTCATGAGTATTTCATCTGTTGAGAGGGGTATATTTTGCATTTAGAATTCAGCTTTAAGTGCTAAAAAGGTATGTTTGACATAATTTTCAGTCTCAGATAATCAAGAGAATAATGATCAGATGCTAGAATGCTGATGTCGATGTACGGGAAAATAGACTCGTTTAGTTCTTGACAGAACTTCTTGTTACTTCGTGGGGAGCAAATTCAGACTTGTGTGTTAATCAAAAGAAAAATTATATTTCTTAAGGATGAAGGAAAGAGAATTGTGCTTGAGCCTCTTCGGAAACAGTGTCACAAATAAGCCAGATTTTAATGGTAAAAGCAGTACAGCTTATGCTCATCAAATCTTTTCTCTAGTCAAGTTATAAGAATTATAATCCATCTAAGCCACCTAAATTTTAATAATTTTCATCAGAAAAAGTAACATTTATTTTTAGTCACATTTAATCTCATGGTAATAGTGAAGTAGAGAGGGGGATTTCAATGTCCAGGATAGCTAGCTCTATCGGAAGATAAATCTTTGATGTCGGAACCTGATTTGAATGACTGGCTTATTATAAGATGCTCTGAAGCACTATTCTACAGTTGCACAATTCCAAATTGATAAGGAACTTTTAAATTTAGCTTATGGTGCATGCAAATCATACCAGTTCTACCTTGAAGACCAGAAGAAAGAGAAGGAAGAGCAATTGAGATTAGAAAAAGAAAATGAAGAAAAGTTGAAGCAAAGAAAAATAGAAAAAGAAAAGCTGTCAAGTTTGAAGGGATCTGTTAAAAAGTTAGAAGAAAAAGTCAAACTAGTAAATAGAGAGAGAAAGGAAACTCAAAAATCAGCTGATGTACTTTTTAAACAGGCAAATCAGAGGCTAAAATCATGTATTGAAGCAAAGGACATTGAAAATATTAGAATAGCTCAGTAATATAAAGCTGAGGAATAGGGAAAGAGAGCATGAAGATGAAGAAAATTAAATTGCTTGGTGAACAAAAGGAAAACTACTTTGGGGTCATTCCATGTCAAATCAACACAATTTTGGAAGAGTTTCAGAATTGATGTCTCAGATTTTCATGATTTTTGGTATGCAGCATTATATCATATACATATGAAAAAATACCAAATTTCAGTTACATAGCACAATTATTTTTTAAGTTATAAATTTTTTAAATTTTAAATTTCTTTGAAAAAACACGATACTTAACCACATTAAAATGCCTATAGGCTCGCAACCAGTGGTGATATTAACCTGGGACTGGTCTCATTTTAAAGCTGTTGAATAGGGCTTTATTATGATATGCTACAACATAGGGGTTAAATTTTTAAAAAAATTTAAATTTTAAAATTAAATTTTAAATTTTAAATTTTTCAAAAAGTGGCAATTTTAAAAATTCCAAAAAATTACCAAAAATTGTTTGTGATGTCTTGATACATATTGCAAAATTCTATGATGGGATCTCAATGGGATCAGGAGATACAGGGCTTCAGAGATACACATGTTTTGTCAATAATATACCATATTAGTAAAATTTTATTGTTTTTGAACTAATTTTCCTATGCAATGTGCAGGATCCTATTATATTAATAAAACGCAGTGATTACTTCATTTTACCATGTTTGCAAACCTCTCATTTGCCTACATGTAGAGGGAAACCCCCTTTTACTCAGATAAAAAGGGAATTTCCCTTGGGGGAAACCCCTTTAACTAGGTGAAAGCTGATTGGAATACAAGTAAGGGAAATTCCCTTTAACTGTAAGAAAAGGGAGATTTCCCTCCGTGGGGGGATTCCCCTTTTCACAAGTATAAGCTGATTGGTCAAGCAGACAAGATCACTCATTTACAGCTAGTTTAGCATCACAGTTGCTTGTAGGAAGTTCATTTGATGTTTCATGTGATGTTGTATCAAGAAGATAACTTATTTCTTGGCCCCTGCACGTTTCCTTGCTGATTTCTCCCTATTTATCACTTTCATGATGGATACCACTAACAAGATAGTAAAAATGGATTGCTTTAACCCTTTTAATAAGCCAAATCACTCCCATGCAAGAAAAAGACTGAGACGTGTTACTTCATGGATGTGTGACTTGATTCCAGGAACATCCGAGTTATCCGTGGTCTGTGATAGTTGTAGGAAGCAGCTGACAAAGTTGAAAAATGAAAAAGATGGGGAAACTTCCCCTGGAACTAGCAAGGTACCTGAAGAAAGTCAGTCTGATACTGAAATTGAAGAATCACCTATAGATATACCATTTTCAAATGAATCTGAAGCTCTGAGTTCCCTTAACAGCTCTCTTTTAGAGATGGGAGAGTCGCCTGTAGACAAAAAGAGGATGCAATCAAAAATTTACTCTACTGAAAAGGCCAACCGAATCAATGTGGCTGTCAAGAGAAAACTGCTAGTGAATGCATCGAGCGATGAAGAGAATGATGATTCACAAGACGAGTTCTTTACACATGTGAAAAAACTGTACAACAGCTTCACTAGTAGGAAGAAGAAGCTTCAACTGCTGACTCTTATGCCTGACAGCTGGAGTGTGAGGAAAGTAATGCGGGAATTTTCAGCCCCTAACTATTTAGTTCGACAAGCCAAGACATTGTTGAAAGAAAAGGGCGCCTTGTCTGGTCCTGATATGAAACCAGGAAAAAGTTTATCAAAGCATACCGTTGATATTGTGAAAGGATTTTATACAAGTGACGAAATAAGCCGAGCAATGCCGGGGATTAAGGACTTTATATCAGTGAAAGACCACAGCACAGGTATTAAAGAACATGTTGCAAAAAGGTTGATGCTTAATAATTTAAAAGAAACCTATGAAGTTTTCAAAGAAAAATTCCCAGCTGTAAAAGTAGGATTTTCTAAATTTGCAGAGCTGAAACCCAAAAATTGTGTGCTAGCAGGCCAGAGTGGAACACACTCAGTCTGTGTGTGCACTACTCATCAGAATGTGAAGCTTATGTTTGAAAATGGAAGAATGAGCTCAATGACAGATGGAAAAATAAAAACATACAAGGACTGCCTGCAAATGATGGTTTGCAGCCCCCCACCATCAACTGACTGCTTCTTTTCAACTTGTGTGTCATGTCCGGGTACCAGAGGGATTAGAGAACTTTTGGAAAAAGCATATGAAGACAATGCAATTGAGACTATCACATACAGACAGTGGATCTCTGTGGATCGATGTAACTTAGAAATTATCCAAAAACCGGTTAGTGAATTTATTGATGTATTTTGTAATAAACTTCCTATCTTACTTCGTCATCACTTTATAGCAAAAGAACAAAGTGCATTTTTGAGACACACAAAGGAAAATCTTCTGGAATGTGAAGTAGCTGTTATTTGTGACTTTTCTGAGAATTATTCTATTATTATACAAGACGAGGCACAATCATATCATTGGTCGAATACTCAGGCAACCATTCACCCTTTTGTGGTATATTTTAAAGAGAAGGAAGTTGAGCATTTAAATTTCGTAATAATATCAGACTGCCTCAACCACAACACTACAGCTGTCTACCTGTTCCAGAAAAAATTGATGGAATACTTGAAGTGCAAATTTCAAAGACCTGTCAAAAAATTCTTTTATTTCTCTGATGGCTCTGCAGCCCAATACAAAAATAAAAAAAATTTTATTAACTTGTGTAATTACAAGCAAGATTTTGGAGCTGAGGCTGAATGGCACTTTTCAGCTACAGCACATGGCAAAGGTCCATGCGATGGGCTCGGGGCCACAGTAAAAAGACTAGCCGCCAGAGCAAGCCTACAAAGACCGTATCAGGATCAAATCACGAATGCAAGGCAATTATTTGAATGGTCACATAAGAACATAGCTAACATCGACTTTGTATTTGTGACCATTGAAGAATACATTAAAACTGAAGAACAACTGGCTAACCGGTACGATACAGCTCTAACTATATCAGGAACCCAAAAATTTCATGCCTTTATACCTCTCAGATGTGGAACCAAAGTAAATGCAAAGTTATTTTCTTCTGCAGATGTTTCAAGCATATTTCCTGTTTTGAAGGACGTTCAGCAGACATCATTTTCAGACATTAGTGGGTATATAACATCTATCTATAATGAGACTTGGTGGTTGAGTTATGTTCTGGATAAAGATGAAGACAGCAGTCAAGTGCAAGTTACATTCCTCCATCCTTCAGGTCCGTCATCCTCATTTATATATCCCACACCATCTGACACACTGTGGATCCCATTTTCAGATGTAATGTGCAAAGTGAACCCCACCACTCAGACTGGCCGAACATACAGTTTACCAGACAGTGAACTAAACAAATGTGTGGGTATCTTCCAACAATTGAAGTCTTCATAAATTAATTTGTTAATAATTAACTCATAAAATAAGGCTGAGAATGGTAAGTGTCTATGTGATATTCCTCTATTTAAAAAATTAAAAGTAATAGCCACTGCTTGTTTTATTGATATGTGTTGTTTGTTTCATTCAATAAACTGTACAAAATTTCCTCTGTTGATACTAATTCTGGTATTTTTCACAAAACGTGTATTTCTGAAGCCCTGTATCTCCTGATCCCATTGAGATCCCATCATAGAATTTTGCAATATGTATTAAGACATCACAAACAATTTTTGGTAATTTTTTGGAATTTTTAAAATTGCCACTTTTTGAAAAATTTAAAATTTAAAATTTAATTTTAAAATTTAAATTTTTTAAAAATTTAACCCCTATGTTGTAGCATATCATAATAAAGCCCTATTCAACAGCTTTAAAATGAGACCAGTCCCAGGTTAATATCACCACTGGTTGCGAGCCTATAGGCATTTTAATGTGTTAAAGTATGGTGTTTTTTCAAAGAAATTTAAAATTTAAAAAATTTATAACTTCAAAAATAATTGGGCTATGTAACTGAAATTTGGTATTTTTTCATATGTCTATGATATAATGCTGCATACCAAAAATCATGAAAATCTGAGACATCAAGTCTGAATCAGTGTGTTGATTTCACATGGAATGACCCTTTGATAGAATAATTTTTCTGTAAAAAACCAAAAACACAGATTTTCGGAGTAATTTTTCTGTATTTATATGAGTATATTATTATTATTATTTTATTATTTTTCTTTTTTTTTTGAATGGGGCAGCAGTCTTGTAAAGTAAGTAACCTCAATTGTACTCTTTTGTTGTTTTTTTTTTCCTCATTTGTACTTTTAATCTAATGCATTAGTTCAAAATATGTCTATTTTCTGAGTTTGTTTTAAAGCATTACTCATGAGTCAGTTTAGCTTGTCACATGTTTCTATTCAGCTTCTTTGCACCTTTTTTTTCATGGCTACTTTTTTTTGCAACTTTTTTTTATTTTGATGGCAACTTTTTTGTAACTTTTTTACTATTTTTAGGCGACTTTTGCTACTTTTTTGTGAGATTTTTCCTGTGGCAACCCTGTAGAAAGATGATAAAAAATTGCTCATTAAACCGGGTCTTACTCGTTAAAAACGAATTCTGTTCCATAGACTTAACATTGATCCAACCAAATATTCTCATTAAAGCCGAGTTCTCGTTATGTCCGAGCTCGTTATAAACGAGTTCTACTGTTGTATTTAAACCAAAAAATTTTTTTTGAATGAAATAACCTTTCTTTCCAAAAAAACTTTTTTTACCAACCCTGATTGTAAACTACCGTACACTGTCAATTACCTGTGATTGGATATTTGCAAGGGTCTTGGGGGGGGGGGGGGGAATCTCAGTTAACTTTCTTATGGAGCAAAAATTTTTCTCTGAGGACTTGCAGTCATGAATTTAGAAAATGTGTTCTTGTAACAAGACGCAAATGTACTGACTGATTTCTTCAAAAAAAAATCACAAATTTAAATTTGTTGTTTTTGCTTAATATTTCTTATAGGAGAGTGCGGTGTACTTTATCAAATAAAGTTTTATTTAGTTGTTATCAGAAATACTTTTTGTCTATAGATTTTATGTGTTTCAGAACTTAAAATACAAATAATTTTCAATGTTATACATTATTTTTGTGCAAAAGGAAATTTCTATCTCCTTCATCTCATATTTTATGCCTTTTTTCGTGTTATCTGTGCTACCCCAATTCCGAGGATTAAGGGTGTGTACTGTATCTGCTTTTTATGTTATTTTATTCAATGGACTAAACCGCTAGTTGATAAACTTGTTCTGCTCTTGAACCGGGTTGCACATTATATTAAAATGATTCTCATTTGCCAGAACATATATATAAAATCTTGTAGTATTTTATTATTTCCTATATATCATGGGAAATAATGAAACAGGACAGAAAATTACGTACCCATAATTCTTGTTATCATTACTTGAAAACCAAGTTCTGAATGATTGGCTCCAACTTATTGACATTGTCATGTATGCTGCTTTTTGATTTGTAATGTTGAACAAAATGACACGTCATACGGATCAGCTTTGCGGACCAGATGTGGCCGCCTGGAAATAGGTTGGGCTATATACTTAAACCATAAACATAAAATAATTATGATTATACTTTAGAATGAGCAATACATCATTGTGTATTTTAATAATTATGTTATTTTACTGAAAAATTTTGGGACTCGACTTTTTTATTAAAGAACCCACTTTTTTTTCATTAAAGGGTCCCTGGACCCAGGTAACTGATAGTTCAGCGCAAACACTGATCATGATATGTAAAGTACTTTATAAGTTCATACATTTTGTTTAGTTTCTGTAAAGTAGCAAAATGAGCCTTATGTTAGTCTATTTCATTTGAACTGTGATGTTCCTCCAATGCACACTACATAGTAAGATAAAAATGTAAATTATCTGCGCACACAAGTCAAAACTATCTGCAGGTAAAAATATATCTATATATAGTTGAGTCTCGATAACTTGAATTTCTAAGGGACTGGCTAAAAGCTACGAGTTATTTGTAGTTCGAGTAATAGGAAGTTGCCACTGCCTTCTTAAGAGTTTGTAAAACTAAAACTTTGATATAAAGGAGTATTCCAGTTAAAAGGCTTTGATTTATCGACACTACTGCATAGTGTATAGGTAAAATTTTTAGTGAGACAATGCCTTTTGCTTTTAATCATGTATTTATAAAAGCAAAAGGTGAACTTTTTCGTTAATTTATGTACAGGTTTGGATGATAATTAATGTTTGTTATTGATATTAATGAACAATTATTGGGTGAAATGCAGATCCACAGCAAATGTATCTGCACAGCTGCAAATGTATCCACGCACGGCGTTTACATGTGCGTCTATATTATCTGACTATGGTACACTAATCTAATTGAAATCATCATTGCTAAGGTGCATGCCTTAGAGCAATAATCATAAAAATGCTATGATATTTGATCATTTCATATACTACCCTGCACCCTCTATTTTGACTAAACATTTGAAAATAATTCAGAATTATCACTTAGCCTTAGGATATCCCCAAAACAAAAACACGGCCCAAAATCTTCTTGCAGAGACATGCCATAACTAATACTATATGATTTTGTATAATATTATTTCCTTAATATTTTGACGTTAGTCATTTAACTTTTAATTTTATCACAGGATCTTCAGCTCCAGCTGCTGGAGTAGCTCAGACGGCACCTTCATTCTCGACTACAGGATTCCCAGCTGCTTCCAGTAGTACCGGTTTTCCGGCTTCCGGTGGCACCAGTTTTCCGGCTTCCAGTGGCACCGGTTTTCCAGCTTCCAGCGGCACTGGTTTTCCGACCCTTGGCCAAACTGCAGCATCTACATCTAGTGGCTTTACCTTTGGTAAAGTTAAGAACATTAATTAAAAAATAAAAGGTTCTTTAATTGATTAAGGAATGGTAACACTGATATTCACTCTTTCTGGTGTATTTCCTTTAATTATCAACATCTTCATTAATGAGGAAGTGTCTCAACTATATTTAAAACCATTACCTTGGCTGCTCCCTGTAAGTCGTATGAATTATGAAGGTTTGCAGTGTTGTAGTTGAAAAAGAATAATTGGTAGAATTCGGTATAGTGTTTGGGGAGGGGGGATGGACTAGCTTTAAAAAAAAAAAAAAAAAAAAGGTGGTTTGAATCCAATTTACATTAAATTTGTATGTTTTTCAATGAGAAACCAAATATTTGCGAATTGATGTATCCCCACCCCCAGCTAAGCTATAGTACTGATTTTATGCAGTTAGAAAATTCACAAAATTCATGTTTTGAAATTCTTGTGGCAAATTAGTTTAATATGTCAGATCCCCCTCTGTGTTCTGACTGCTGCCAAAGTTGAAACCAACTCTTAAAACTGATGTGAAAGCATTGCAGAAAAATGCAAGTTCAGTTAAAACTAAGTAGTATATACAGTAAACCATAGCTTAATCCGGACAGCACGTATGTACTATATAAAGCTGTATGTACTATATAACATATACTGTATGTACTGTGTACTTTATATTTATATAGTACATATAAAGCTGTATGTACTATATAAGTGAAAGGCAGATGGATAATGTATTTTTATCGGCCATACCTTATATTTTATGATTTTTCTCTAATAGTTTTCTATCTCATTCTTTTAAATTCAAAGCATATTTTTTACTATGTGGGTACGTACGAGTGGTGCACCCAGTATTGTTTCCTGGGAGGGGCTAAGTGGCCCTCCTTCAGAAAGTTTTCTAAATTGAAGTCTTAAAGAAAAAACTGTAGTCATTTTTGGTGAAATTAAGAAAAGAGTTGGGGGCTATCTCTCAGAAATTTCCAAAAGTCAAATCCCAAAGTGCATTTTAAGCAGTTTGGTTTAATCAAGGGGGATCATCTTCATGTTTCTGGGAGGGGCATAATCCCCTTAGCTCCCTCATGGGCGCGCTACTGGTACGTACTCGTAGTTATACAGAATTTTGGTTGAATTCATGGCATTTAATTTATTACGATCGCTTCCTCTTTTAATTCTGTTTATCAGAAGTTTTTACGTTGTTTCAGATTTCAATTCCTTTGTACAGTTGAATAATTTTCTGTTTAGGTGGTTTTGGAACTACTGCTCCTGCAAGTTCTGTAGCTTTGGGCACTGGAACATCTTTGCTACCAGCTGCCACTACTGCATCTGTGGGCTTAGGTGGTGTGGACGTGCAGTCATCTACTGCTGCTGATGGTGAGGCGTCTTCAATTTTATGAATTAATGAATAGAATTTTTTCTTTCGCCCTTAACCACTTCCCTTACGAAATTTTTTTTGGAAAAAATTGTAAAAAAAAATTAAATTAAATTTTGAAATATGTAGGTTTCAAGTTGAATTTTTAATTATTTATAGGCGTAAAATCAATAAGTTTCACTCGAGTTTTCTCGGGATAAAAATTACCTGCAACTCATACGAGCCCGAGATAACTCGGGATAATCAGGCAAGCGGTTAACTGAAAAATTCTGGAATTAAATAACCTTGTGCAAAAAACAGTAAGTTTGTACAGTAAGTTAACGCTAAAAAAGTGTAATTTTCAATGTACCAATGTTGTTTTTTTGGTATCATCAAATTTTCTGTTTCTATCACCGTTTGCTGCGAAATATTTTAAATATACTTTTTGAATGCAAGCAAAATGTCTCTGTTTTGCAAAAATTGATATTAAATCCATTCTCTCTTAGGGCCCTGCTCCATATTGACGTACAGCAGAAACGTAAAATGAATTACAGTATAACCTCGATTTAACGATTGCCTATGGACTGTAAAAAATTATCGTTAAATCGAGGATATCGTTAAATCGAGAAAGCATACTTATAAGTTAAACGGATTAAACTACTGATAATTAAGTGAACGCTTAAACATACGTTATTTTGCTTTGATAAGAAAACTGCGCATTTATATTATTTCCAAAGTTATTTCATCGATCTTTGTTTTTATTTGTTGAGAAAATTTCACTTTTTTCGACCTCATTTTTCTCGACTGATCACTCTCCTCTCAAGATGCAAAAAAATTGTGTTTGGAATGCTGGAAGTTTGGACGTTACTGAAGGATGAATCTTTTTACTATTAGAACATGAGGTTTAATGCTGTTGCAAGTAAAATAGAAAAATATTTTAAACATATACTACTGTATGTTTGACGAGAGATAATTTGGCCCTGCCCGATATCATCGTTAAATCGAGGAAAGCTATCGTTAAATTGAGGAAGTTTTAACATTAAATTCAAGGCATATGAGTCGGGACCAATGAAATGTATCGTTAAATTGGGGAAATCGTTAAATCGGGTATCGTTAAATCGAAGTTATACTGTAAATGGTATTCCTATGGAAAGTTCCCGGATTTTCGGTTTCTGCCTTCGGTTTCGGTCGCGTTTTCTGCTGATGTGGAGCAGGGCCCTTACTGTTAGGCATTGAATTTCAGTTAATTACAGCTGTTAATGAATTTTTTGTTCAGGAAATTTTAAATTCATGCAGTGTTTTGCAATGTTCAAATTTAACCATTGGAGATAAGCATATAACCGTAGGAGGGACAAATTGTCCAACTATTGAAGTATTGAACCTGGTGTTAGTGCAGCTTTTGTGAAGCCATAAGATGCAATGTTAGAAATCTGTCCAAGAGAAAAAATTCTTGCAAATTGGCTTTATTACTTTTGTTTCAGTAAAAATTGTACTGACATTAATTTTGTAAAATGACATTAACATATTTATTTATTTATTTCAGGTGCTAATTTGTCCAGTAAAAAGTAAGTATTTTTTAATAATTTTATAAATAACAATTTTTCATAAAAATATCTTTAAATTGAGGACAAAAACATCTTTAATGTATTATCTGTATAGATTCCAATTTAATTTTGTTATTACAAAATGAAATTCGATAATTTTGTCTACACCGATTGTTCTACATTTAGCAGCTACAATCTTGGACAAATATATAGGACCAGGACAGAAACAGCAGAAATATTGAAGTAGAACAGTAAGGGCGCTTTTCCACTTACCGACACGGCAACGATAAATCGTAAGCGAATGTCGTCATCCGACATTGGAGCACGCAAAATGCATTAAAAAATGCTATGCGCTTTTCCATCTCCCGATTCCAGGACGATTGTGCCGTCTCCGACTGAACGCTGTCGTTTGTCGTCTGATTCGTGTCGGATGGCATCCGTCTCGCCTTTAAAATCGGGACGATATTCATCCATCTGTTTACTTTCTTCGAACGAAAGCAATGGCGTTTAAATTCGACATCTCTGCATTAATAAAATATAAGCTTCAATTTGCAGACGATTGACAAAAGATGTAGCAATAAAAGATTTGAATCATTTTATTTTATACTTTATTTCATTAATTGAAGCGCAGACGATTTTTAATGCTTCAAAAGAGATTAAATTTTCATTCTGAACTTTCTTCGATGAGCAACACAGTAGTCATGGCATTCAAGTTTGACGTGTCTGTTTTGTGTGAATTAATTGAGCAGTGACCGTGTCTATGGGATAAGCGAAATATTTTATATAAAAACAAAATTCACAGGGAAAATCCCGGGAAGAAGTTTTTAGATTTTTAGATGAGGAATATGACGGCAAAACTTCTACAGACAAGAAAGAAACAGGTAAGTTCAAAGAGCATTGTTCGTAACTATAAAAATATATTATACACTTTAGATTAAACTACTTGTGTTAAATAACCTTGTCCATATTTTAAATTTTTACTATTCTTTGTAAATTTAGTAAAAATATTTAAAAGCACCTTAAATCTTTTCGCAATTTCTTGAAAAGTGTATAAAACTAGCCTACAATGTAACTTTCTTTAAAAATATCGTACACCCAATACCGTCTCTTAATTTGTTTTCTTTTTCTCGTGAGGTAAAGCAAATATAGTAGTCGTAATCTGTTAAATTGAGCAGCTGTAATAATATACGTGCGAACACAGTGCTGTTTCGAGATGAAATGCGGTGGAAAATGACCCCTTCGGGGAAACGATATTGTTTGAGTGGAAAAGCAGTGCTATAGACGACACGACACCGTACTTATCGTTGCAGTATTACTGCCCGACTTTCGTCGTTGTCGTGTCGTCAAGTGGAAAAGCGCCCTAAAGGTGGTTCTTGGATGAAAATGTATGAAAACAAGGATCATATTTTATATAAGTTACGGGAAAATACATTGAATAATCAAGTATTATTACCGAAACAACATGTCTTTACGTTGAACATTAAGAAAATGCTGGACGAAATTATAAGGCAAAAAACCTAATGATGAGAATAAAGGTATTAGCCAGTAAAATTGATATAACCTTAATCTATCTGGAATTCATAGACTCAAACAACATCATTTAAACGTCTTTTGGAGCATTCTCAGAGTAACAATGAATTTATTCAGTTCATCCTCATTCTCACAACATGCCCCATTTATGTAAATATTACACAAAAATGCCCCATAAGCTCATTGAGGACGGGACAAATTCGCTTCAAAAACTAAAATTATGGCTTTGTGTAGCTTGAAGTGTAAGGGGATGCATTGTCTTGTTCAAAAATGTCTTCTCTGTTTGTAATAATTCTGGCAGTATATTAAGGGCAAGAACATCTTAATGATCTGGGAATGTGGTTTTGGTTATATAAATACAGGGGGAGCAACTTTATCAGCAACATTCCCTGCTCATACCTCAAGCTACACAAAGGCATGGTTTCAAGTCTTTGAAGTGATTTTTTTTGAACTGATTTGCTAAAGCCTTGTTCTCAATTAAAAGGAGAGCTTATTGGGCATTTTGTGAGTGCTGTTTACGTAAATGGGGGAATTGTATGAAAATAAGGATGAACTAAATAAAGCCATACAGTATTCTTCTGAAAATGCTCCAAAAGAAGTTTAAATGATGTTGCTTGAGTCTATGACTTCAAGATTGATTAAGGTCATAGCAATTTCTCTGGTTATTAACTTTATTTTCATCACTCGGCTATGTGGCCTTTTTTGTTCAGCATCTGCTTAGTGTTCAACACGTAGTCATGTTGTTAAAGAATAATACTTAAGTATTCAATGTATTTTTCTGTAACTTGTATTAAATATGATCCTTGCTTTCAGGTATTTTCTTTCCTTAACCATCTGTACCATTTTACTTCAATACTTCTGCTGTTTCTTTCCTGGCCCTATATGTAATTTGTCCAGGACTGTATGCATGGTTTTAATATGACTTAAGTTCTGCAAATCAAAATATGGTAATTTTTAAGTAGAGTGACTCAGTATTTCAATTTTAAATTGTAATTATTTTTTTAAGTACAGGGATAAAATGCTAGTAATACTCATTTTCTCCCCTAAAAGTAACCTTTTTTTTCAGAATTGGCTTATTTAAGTCTCTTTGTTTAAGACATAGATCTATGTTTTAAATATTTTGCTTTTGTCACAAATAAAGCATATCAGTCAAATATTTTTTCATCTATCAAACTGTGTGTGTATTGAGTAGAACATGTCCCTCTTATCTTCTCTCAGTATTCTTTGGATGATTCTGTGATTTTTCATAGGATTATGTTGTCTTTTCAATTTCCATGTGCACTTTTTCTGCATCAATTAAATGAATTTGACTTTTTCATTTAAATTTTAGTTAAGTTTCACTACAAAATGAAAATTTAATTACTAATATGGTTTTAAGATTGTGAAAGAAATGGGCTTTCAATCAAATACTACACATTAAATCCAATTATTATTTTGTTTTTATTTTATTTATTAAGTTTCATAATTCATAATATGGAAGTTAAATAAATTTAAAGGGTATAAAATAAAGAACGAAATTAGTACTTAGGGGTTAACTTTGAATAAGCCAAGAAGTTTTAAGTATTTAACTTATTTTTTTAACATAGTGATAATCATTTTCAAGGGAGGGGGGCAAAATTTTGCAACAAATTGAAGCCTTAATAAATAAGCTATGTTTAGGTGATATATTTGTAGAAATTGAGATTTTTGTGTGATGTGAATGAGCATTAGTTTGAACTAATACAATTACTTTGATAAAGCTTCAATTAGTTTTGACTATAAAATTTTTATGATAATTGATGGATATATTGCCTTTTTTCTTGAAAAACCTTCTACGCTCTTTTCAACAGACTGTTATAATTTATCCAAACCATGTTTTAGCTTTTCACCATTATCAGTCGTAAATAAATGTTTACGAGTTCGCATTTAGAAATATTGTAATTTACAAGAATATCTCTTTCTTAGAAACATAATACTACTATACCTTCGAAATTGGTGTCAGAATGTTGGCACATAACAGTAGTTTTAGTGTAAATAAAATTGAACAAAGATGTGAAATTTTGATTCTACCCAATCAATATTTTTTATTAGTCATAGCTATCGTTAAACCTGAAACAATTATGTTCTGTCAAAAAAGGGTCAAAAAGTATAAAACAAGAAATGTATACCTTTTAGTTTTATTTCAAAAGAAATACTTTCTAAGCAAACTTGAACGTCCATTTATTAGCATGAAATAAAAACTTAATGATTTTTGAATTTTGAAAAAAAAAGTCAACAGACCGTCAAATTTAAATAAAAGAGATTTCTTGATCCTCTCCATTTTTTAAAATCAATTTATAGTTTTTAAACACGCATTTGTACTGTAAGTGCAGTTTCCAATTTATGAATGATTTTTAATTTTTGAATGAGTTATGAATTATATCTTGAAAAACGAAAAAAACCTCACTTAATTCAGTTTTAGCTTTTGAAAAGATGACAACTGTTTTTTCTTTAGCTATATTCAAATTTAGCTGCATAATAGGAAAATGAATTAAACTGCCTCTATATTTAGTTACTTCTTTGAAAACTGTGGTCTTTTTTTTTTTCTTTTTTCAACTTCAAGTGTTCCAAACTTTCATAAACCCCACAAGTTTATTGTGTGCCATTTTAGTAATTTTAAAATGTAGGTCAAATTCTCAAGATACAAAATGCCATTAAAAATCATTCTTTATACCGAAAAATTCTAGTGTCTTCTAAAACACTTGTTAAAAGTCTATCATTTTTACCTTGCCGTACTTCAAGTATGATAAACCCTTTTAATAGTTCAGAAAAAAAAAGGAAACCTTAGTTTTTTTTGAGTTGATCTTGATTTTCTTTATAAACTAGTTATTAGTATGTCAGATATTTTTTTAATTTGACTGCACCATTAAGTAATTTTCTTTGTTAAAAACTGATGTTTGTGATATTGTTCATGAATATTTATCTACTTCTCTTTTTTGTAGAGATTTCAAAGCTGCCAAGGAGTCACAAATTCCGAATGAAGTTTCAGTTATTGTAGAATCTTTTAAGTAAGAGACTTTTTTGCTTAAAACTTTAGAAGTTATGTATTTAATGATGAATATTCCATGAATTAATTTTTAAACTTAAAAACATAAAGTAAAAAGTGTTATTCTTGATCCTAATCTACAAGCTGGGTTAGCAAAAACTAACTAAAATATTGCTGAGCAATCTTTTACAGTGGTTTCCGCCTATATGTATTATGTTTGCTCTAGACAGTTTTGATTCAATAAAGCGGCTGATTTAATGAAACTGAATTTGTTCTTGTTTTTGTCAATTTAATTTTTTAAAGTAGCGGATTCATTTAACTGGTGCCCACTGTATTTCTTTTTTGCATAGTTTCAAAAATGAAATGGATACAATACATGCTGCTACAGTCAATTTAATTAAAATTAAAATCTGTTAATTCTATGTTGTGAAGAAACAAGGAGCCGCCCTTTTTTTCAGTGCAGAAAAAAATTTTGAACTTCTATTCTTAATCCTGTTAGCAGGATTGTTGACTGCTTGCTGCTCAGTGCTTGAAGATTTCAAATTTTTCTGCATCGAGGAAAAGAGTTCTTTGCAATCTCAAAGCATGATTCTTCAGAATTTTATACCCTTACATAGTTTTTTATACTTATATAGCTATGAAAAATGTAAGATTTCAAAAAATAAAACTATTTCAGCTCAATAGGCTGTGTACTGTTTACTATTCAAGAAATTATCAAAAAGCTTTCAATCCACAAATGGACGCTAAAAGATAACACTTAATTTTTAAAATTTCACTCTGTCAAAAAACGGCTGAAAATGAGTTAAAATACTACGAAAAGTCCTTACTCATGGGATGTTCATATAAATCAGCTTAGCATTCTATTTTATGAGTAATTTAGGTTTAAACCTATCTGTTTTTAAAATAGTTTTTGTGAATGCAACAATTATATATTTTTTTCTTTTTTGAGGTGCTGATTTTATTACTTTATTTTTGTGAAAATACCAATTTTAAACTATGATTTTTTTGTGAAGGTGCCGAAAAACAGTAGTAAAATCAGTCTGTATTGGGCTCTGTTTATTGTCATGTATTATATCATTAGAAATGACATTTGTATTATGTGTAGAAAAAAATTTAATGTCTAAAATTTAAAATAGTGGAGTATAATTTTTCTAGAGCTAGAAACAATTGAATATAAATGGATTTTACATTGCCGAGTTAGATGAATAATTAAAAAAGTATTCTTTGTATTGATGGAAATAACAGGTATCAGAGTTTTGTATTTATCAAACAGTGTTAATATTAGATTTCATAAAAATATGATGTTGTATGCACATTTTTAACTCGATGATCATTTACATCTGGTCTGTCATATTGTTGGTCTAAATACACAGGTTTGTATATCAGTATTTCATTTTTAAAAGCTTTCCCTGAAAATGATCCTTACTGTTGAATGCTGATAGTTGAAAAATTCTTTTTTTTTCTTCTTTTAGAAAATATGTTAAAGAACAGAAAGCTATTCGGGAAGAAATGAGTCGAGTATCAAGCAAAAACATTGCTCGAGTTCAAGAACAAGTAGCCGCGCTCAGGCAGCAATTGTCTGTTGTATCAAATGGCCTTCAGAGAAATGCAATTGCTATTGCCAAGCTGAAAGAAGAATCAAATAAGGTAATGTTTTTATCTTATTTAATTTTATATGGTATTTATTTGCTGATGCCCTCTTTCATCAAAACCACATAGAAACTTCCTTTTTGGCGATAACATGCACTATTTTGTCTCTTTAATGCATTTTAAAAATAAGCCAAAGCACGCCTTGAAACAAGACAAAAACTTCTTTGAAAGGAAAAGTAATTATCTGAATTTTTTAATTATGCCATTGAAAGTAAAATAATGCGCCAACTTGGAAAAAAAAAAGCTGCTACATGATATGAGCATTACTATTGTAAAAATTGTCAAATCAACTTAAAATGCTACATTAACATGTAACATAATTAGCTATATAAATACATCGAGCCATTAATAAACCCCGAGAGCTCCATTAAAATGCAAAATTAGGGGAAAAGGACCAACTATCGCAATAATGCAAGCTTACATTTTTAATAGTTGCCGAGCCAAATCATGTACTTGTGCTTAATTTTATGGATCATATCTTTAAATCTACAAAATGCTATCATTTTAGCTCTAATTTTATTCATTTCAGATTTGTTAAGCAAATTGTTCAGGAATTTAATGTGTTTCCTGGAGAAATATGCAAAATTAATATTTGTGTGTAGTATTTTCCATTTAGTTATAGTTATACCAAATTGTATTTACTAGCAAAGGATGATGTTATGTTTAAATAAATCTATTATTTTAGAATGGGTCTAAGTTTCATTGGTCTTGCGTCCATTTTGAAATCATCTGTTCAAATGTTAAGTTGAATCAGTGGCACAGCAAAGGGGACCGGCGGGGGGGGGGGGGGTGTCAACTCTCCTAGAGGCTTTGGCAATCCTAATACTGTAATTCATATGCATGTTGCAGCGTTCCTGACACATATGTCACCCAGTAATTTGTGGTGTCGTGTCAGCACACCCTCTGCAGGAAAAAAAATTAGGTGAACACGAATTTTGTACAATTTTTGAAAACAACTCGTTTTTATTTTCATGGTGCAAGAATGCTTAACAAAAGGACAAGTAAAATTACAAATGCATTTTATGTAAAATTTGTTGTACATTTCTCAGTGCTGCTTAGATAAAAATTCTAATTCCTAACATCCTATTCTGCTATTGCATAGTCTGTTAGTCTAGAGCTGTAATTTATCATCCATGTTCATATTGTTTTATTTATTCATTAATATATTTTTGTCACTTTGCTGAAATTGCAGATTGCTTCAAAGTAGCAACTTGCAGCAATTATTAAATTGAATGAAGCAATTCTTTTCATAAAACTTTATTAAGTTCAAACAAACAAATTGATTGCACTATTTTTGAGTTGGATGCCAACATAGAAATATCATACATGTGATTTTTCTGCTAATTAGAGGGAGGAGAACTCCGTAAATTTTGTTCTCTGAATTGGCAGGCATTCACTTTATGGTTCTTCTTCTTTCCCCTTTTTTAAAGGGTTTAGAAGAGATGTTGTATTTTTGCTTAGTTTGCTTTGTATAGTTTACTGTTTCTCTACTAATAATAAAGCTGAAGGTGTGTCTGTCTTTATTTCCTTCTTTCTGTCTGTCACGTGAGTAGCGCCAAAACCGTTCAATCGATTTTCATAAAATTTGGCACGAAATTAGTTTGTAGCATGGGGATGTGCACTATGAAGCGTTTTTAAGAAAATTCTATTTCGTTCTTTTTCTGTTCGAATTCGAAGCTCATTTTTCATACAAATTCAATGAAATGGGAAAGCAATATTTCATACACATTTCCAAGTCTTATGTTATTCGAAAGCTTGAAATTTTCCGCTAAAAATGAAATCAGTTTGAAATTTCTACGAGCATTATAAGAGCTGTAATAATTGTTTTTAGAATCACGGAAATTCAAGGCGTACCTTCAGCAAAGCAAGCCAAACGATTCTAAAATGGTAATCGAGAATAAATTTGAAAATAAAAATGAAATGAATTATTTTCTCAACGGAAATCAACTTTTCATGTTGTTACCATGGTTACGTTTTTATTTCCTTTATTTGTTTCGTTCTTTTTCCCTTATAAATTTTAAAAATGTATTTGTTTTTGTAGAAATCCAAACTCCAAGCCTTATTAAAATTAGTTACATGAAATATTTTAACTGTTGTCAAAAAAATCGTCTGCTTTTCTTTTTTTCAGTTTTTAATCAATTAAAACTTGGTAAATTATGAAAATATCGTATAAATTGCGGTATTGCAACGTTCTTTCTAAGCTGTTTTATTTCGAAAAATGTATTTTGTTTTTAAAGCTAAGAAAGAAAACTGCCTTCTTTTAAACTTTGGTAAGATTTCTGTTGGTTTCTGTAAACAACAAAATTGTTCTTATTTTCTCTTTTGTCTTATTTTTATACCATAGTTTTAAGGAATAATAGTTAAATTATAACTAAAATTGAGTATTCTTTCTGCGATATCAATTTATTATCAAATGACGTTTTAATTTTATGCCACGAGCAAAGCCATGCGGGTACCGCTAGTTTAAAATAAAAGGTAATGTGTGTGTGTGTTGAAAAATATAGGGCCATTTCACCATCACGTGCGGGATAATCAGACTCAAATTTTCACCAACATTTTGCTATAGCTTTTTGTGTTTTATCTGAACAAGAGCAAACACATTTGCTAACCTTTGCACTTGATACAGAGTTACTCATGGCACAGTTATATTTTTGTATGATAATTTTGTTATTTAAAATCTTGTTATTATAAAGTTTTCTTTTGAAGTAAAATAATAACTTTGTATTTATTTTCGTTGAAATCTTAGTTTGAAAACAAACTTAGTTTGAAGCAACTCCTAAATGTGATCTGGTGGTTTAAAGTTATTTTTTCAAACATTTTTTAAAAAGGAATTAGTAAAAATATAATAATAAATAAAAACAACACAATTTAGATGATTTTTAACTTTTTATTCTTTCAATATGTACATTCCAGAGGAGCGTGTTTGTCAGATTTTTGCTCAATGTAGCATAGATGGCATATTTGTTTCTGCAGAAACTTTTTTTTTGTGTTTGACAAATCATATGTATGAATAATAAAATTTATATCGTGGTGCACTTTTTTCAATGTATTTGTTTATCTTTAGGAACTGAAAAATGCTGAAATTGCGCAAAGAACTAAAGATGCTCCAGCTTCTCTACAATATGAAAATAGTGCTCCTACAGAGTAAGTGTGTGCTTTTGTAAAAAAGTTTTTACAGTCAGTACTGTAGTTATTTATAGAGAAATACTTTAAGTAAACATTATATATTGCGCATTGCGGTTAAAGACTGCAGCATTGCAAAAATTTACCATAAATACTGTTGATTTATGCATTTGGAAAAATTATGAATCAAAGCAAGAATTTTCAATTTTCTTAAAAATAAAACTAATTTATAGTACTGTAAAAAGCTCCGTTTTCTCATTATTTTACTTACCTTATGCTTGATGAAATTTAAAACTAAAACAGTGTTACTACATCAAATCCTTATATTAAAAACAGCATAAATAAAGTACAATCCTTTAATTTGTTTCCTATTTTTACTACTTATTTATCTGTTAACATCAATTATAGTGCGAAGTAGTAAATACATGCCTTCACACAAATTTGATCTTTGTAATTTCTATGTAGTTAAGGAAAAAGATACGACCCCCCCGGCAAAAATGTAGAATTCAAGGGCCTGAATGTGTTAAGCTGTAGAATTTATAACTATGCTACAGGGCTCGGAAAAACTTTAAAATTTTACATGCCCTGCTGGGCATATTTGTCTAAAAAGTACATGCCCAAATAAAATTTTTACATTCCCAGTTTTTTTTTTAATGTTTATAAATAAAAAAATTTGAATTTGCTGTACAGTGTTAAGACGTTGATTGCCAAGCTACAAAACATACGTAGCATATGAGCTGGGCTAAAAACAATGTACTTGTCAATTAGCTTTTACTTTCATCTCCTCAGAAGTCGAATATCCATATTAATGTCATAGTAAAAGACAAATTCTAATCTGGAGGAAAACAGCAAATCACATACAAGCTAACTCAAATTCTATTCTGTCAGCTAAAATGATGTGCTACAAATTATCATTATCCCCTACTTGGGCAGTCAACATGTTAATCAGACAAAATATTAAATTTTGTCTGAGTTTTGTATCTGAATTAAGAATTATTTTAATCTTAACATATATGGTAATTTTTTCCCAAAATACGAATTAATAAACTTAAGGTAAGAAATATTTGATCGTAAAATTACGTGGCCAGCTGGGCATGTAATGGTTGAAGATTCATGCCCGATCAGAAATTTTACATGCCCCGGGCATGTCGTGCAATATAATTTTCGAGCCCTGCTATGCTGCAGTCTCAAGGAAACTAAGATCCAAATTGGTTTTAACTTTTTATTAAAACTTAAGTTAACAAAAGTCATATGTAGGGCAATTTAGTTTGCATATTAACCTTTTTTTTGGTAGATACTCTTAAAGAGAAATGTTTCTATTCTAATTTGATGATGGAATGTAATCTTTCAGATATTTCCATGATCTTGCGAATTCTTTCGAGAAACAGATGCAGACTTACAGACAGCAAATTGAGCAACTGGAAAGGCATCTGCTATCATTGTCCCAACCATATTCTCTGACACCAAATGGTTTGTATTTCATTTTTATTTCACTTATTTTAAAATGTTGTAATCCCAGGAAGAAAATCTTAAATTTAAATCATTCACTAATGAAATATTATATTATTATTATTATTATTTGTAGATGTGAAACTTTTATGAATAAGAAATCTTTTGTGGAAATTTTTTCGCAATTATTTATGGGTGTGAAATGACCAAATCAATGTTGAAATTCAATCCAACTTTGTTTTGACTTTTGACTGTAGACATTCAACCAATTTTATTTGTAACTTAAATTTAAGCTGGTAAATTTCGACAAGCACTGTGTACTAAATAAGTTGTTAATATTTCTTGCATAGAATGGACTGCGATTCGCCGCCGCCTCCATGACACTTTTGTTACATTGGCTGCTCAACTACAATCCGTTCACCAAGAAGTCCAGGTAAGGGTTCTCTTGTAGTGATGTGAACATGTAAATGTTCCTCTCTCTCTCTCTTTCTTTCTCCTTTTTCTTTTTCAAGCAGTGCAACATGAATTACTTACAAAAAAAAAAAGAAATCCTATTTACTTTTACCTCTGAAAATCGGAAATACACCTCAAAAATTTAGTCAATTGTATTTCCACACTTAACATTTTAAATACAAATTGAGCATCACAAAAATAGGGGAAAGAACATTTGGAATTTTTAGTTTTATTATTATATCAGGAGTGATTGTGTTTCGGTAATTTACCTGATTTCCGGTATTTTCATGTTCGATTCTGGTATTTTCATTAGGGATGCACTGATTAATCGGCCATAATCGGCCACCCTGCCGATATTTAATAATCGGCAAAATCTTGCCGAATAATCAGCGAAAAAAATATTTTTGAAATATAACTTTTCAAAGTAGAGCTTCACCAAGAATCTATGATAAACAGTTGTATTAACAGTAAATAAATGTAATTTACTGGAATAACATGCAGTATGAAAGTGAACAGAGTAAAAACAAAACAAATATTCCGTAAAAGGCGTAGAACTGATTGGAATATCAAAAGAAAACCGCTTGGTAAATTCCTGAACTTTTAAATTGGAACACAAAAACATAAATATCTCATTTCATTTATAATCAGTCAGATGTTTAAAAAAAAAAATACTAGAGGATGCTTAAACAAGAAACTACGATGGATAAATGTATAAACAAGAAATAAATAATTTTCTGCAAGCACAAGTATAATATGTAGTACGAAAGTGTAGTATAGTAAGTAAAAAAAAATAATAATTCAAAGAATGAAATACAAAATAGCAATAATAATAAAAAAATAATAATAATAATAGTCCTCTCAGTTGATACAAATGATTTAGTAATTTAATATTCCTATTTTGAATAAATACAAACATTTTAACAATGGTGCAGCATTTTTCATGTGTCGATACTTTTCTACTTAGCTCTTAAAGCTTTTAGATAACCTCTAAGTTTCAAAGCATAAAAGACTTGGAATAAATAGCAACTTACAATGGAAAAATTAATTTGAATTAAGAGCACTCCTAAATTAAAGTGTTCACCACAGCTTCCCCCTATTTTTTAAAAATATTTTTCATGTCTAGGCTCTTAATAAAATTTTATTCACAAAAATATGATAATTAGTTCAAAGAAATTTGCTAAAATTTTGAAATTATGTATTTTGAGAAAATTGGAAAAATGGAGAAAAACAAATTTTCTCTCAGGAATAAATAAGTTGCTATTTCTGAAATCAGAATTGCAAAAGAAAGGGGGAAAAACAGAGAGGGTGAAATTTATAAAATTAAAAATAATAATAATCCTAATTATTAATCGGCTCTACCGATTAATCGACCAATTATTATTAGCCGATAAATCGGTAATCGGCCAAATTGCTTATCGGTGCATCCCTAATTTTCATGTTCGAAAATTCTGGAAATAAAATATTTTTAATTATGCTTTTCTCTTCCCACCTCCGGATTTTTTTTTCTTTTTCGAATTTTCGATGATTATACCGATATTTATTAATACTATTCATCAAATAAAAATGTTAAGATGAAAATTCTAATTGATTTTTACCTCACTAAATTATTTTATTTGCATCGGATATGAGAATCAAATTTTTCTCACTTATGAACTTTTGATGCTTATTACCCTTAGTTAGGGGACAAATAAATGAAATGCTACAAAATGTAACTAATTCACAGGGACGTCATTTCAAATTTTTCCAGGCGGGGGGGGGGGGGGGGGCAAAGGGTAAAAACACAAAACAATTTCTCCAGAAAACAACAAAAACCACGCCCACTTATATGTAAATACGTTGATTTCTCAAAGTCAGGGGGGGGGGCAATTGATCCCCTCTGCCCCCCTAAATGACGGGCCTGCTAATGCAACTTTCATTACTTTATAAATGCTTTCGCACAACAAACAGTAATTCTGTTAGACTTTTGCTTTCTCCTTAAAATATTTTTTTGGAGATAATTGCTCTTCACCAGCTCAAAAGTAACTTTATTACTCATTTACAATTTAATTTAATTCATGTACAACATTTTGACTAAAAACTATTTGTGCTTTTAAGTAATAAGGACCTTGGTTTTAAAAAAACACCCCCCCCCCCCCCCCACTTTTTCTTTAAAACTTTCAGGTATTTTTTTATGAACTCACAATCACCCCTGTTATATATTATACTTCTTTTTTAACTACAAAATGTCAAAGAAAGTTTAACGACGAGGGCAGAACGTTGAACTTCTTCTATCCAATCAAATTCTGTGCTTTCATTTCTTAGAATACAGAGTACACCTTTTATGAATTGGTCCTTAAAAATGAAAGAAAAGATAAATAACGGATCAAATCGACTGATATTTGTTTTTTGATACACAAAAAAAAAAAAAAAAAAAAAAAAATTCCCTCTTAATGCAATAGTAAATCTCTTAACTGCAACATTTCATAGAACACTTGCGCACAAACATATGCTAATAAAGATTGTTTGACATGCTTTATATATTTACTTCTTCACACACAATGACTTCATGATATTTGATATTTCTTCAGGTTTGTAAAGAGCATTTAATGAATAGTCAAAAGCTGAACCACAGTGATGTTAGAAACTTGTATGAAAATCTGCTGCAAGAAACAGTTAGGGACAGTATATCTCAAAAGCATTTGCCTGCTGATGTGACTTACGGACCATCTCCGTTCGCCGCTTTACAAAGTGCAGTTGGAAAAGCAATAAAAGGATTCAGCCGTTCACAGCAGCTGCCTGGTAACTACTTTGCATACTCAATGAATAGCTGTTTCATGTATTTGAAGACTATTTCTTTAGTTTTCTGTTTTCCTTTTCACATTTTGTTTTGGGTTGCCAAAAATAATGAAAAATAACAGCAACTTTGAATGTAACACACTTCCGTTTTTCAATTGTTTCTATAAACAATGGGAAAAAAGGTGATGATAAAACTAAAGTTTTGAAAAAAAATTAATGCATTTGTTTTGAATCTAAATTTATGAAAGCATATATTTGGATTTTGGTCATTAAATCATTATATGAGCTTAATATATGCCTTTAATAGAATGTTTTTATTGATATTTTTTCACTACATATTTATTCAAAATTGCTTTCAAATTTGAGCATTAAACTTGCAATACTTACAGCAGATTTAACGGTATATATAAGCAATTTTCATTTATGCGCAGTACATTTATATTGAACCAAAAGCCAATATCTATTTTTTAATTTTAAATATCTGTTTTATGTTTAAAAAGCTTTAAAATAAAGTGTAAAAAATGTTTTTATTCTTAAGACTATTTCTATCAACTTGATTCGCTCTTAAAAGTATGAACTAAAGTAGGTATTTGATTTATTGATTATTATACTCAAATATTTCAGTTAATCTTTATATATTTATATCTAAATCAATGCTAAAGTAGTCAATACAATTTAAATTTTGAAAAAAGAAATATTAGCAGTATAGCAACAGCTATTTGTACTAAGCAGTATACCACATATTTCTTTTTTCCATTTTTTTATATATTTTTAATTTGGCTGCTTAGCATAAACCTAAATATAAATATTTAACGATCAACCGAAATATTTGAGCATTGTAATCAAAAAATCAAATATTTTATTTCATACTTATTAGTGCAAATCAAGCTAGAGAAATAGTCTTTAGATTTAAAAAGCAGTTTCTATGTTCTATTTCAATGATTCACTTATAGATAATTTTTCTCATTAAAAAAGGCACTTTTATGAACAGCAATTCCAATGGTGAATAATATTTTGTGATACAGCATTTGTTACATTAATTATTTTGAACTTAATTGTTTGGCTTTCTTAGAAACAGTACGGAAATTTATAATATAGTAGTATTTATTGCATCAGTGGTGCACCCACTGGCGGAGCCAAGGGGCTTAAGGCCCCTCTTCACAAAAAAGAACTATCGTAGTTAGGCTTAAAAT